>JASANB010006993.1:0-123482 GCA_030248155.1 Sabatieria punctata
ATGTGCCAGCTGAGAGGCAGATGTGTGGCACTAGTGCCGCTCTTTTCAGACACATTTCAGGCTCAAAATGGCACATGTGCCTTGGCCCCAGGCACATTCTCGGCAGATGTGCCTAACGGCTACTCATAGCCAGGCTGTTTGTTCGTTGGTAATCTATTCAATTGCAAATGAAGCCGAGATAGCGCTTTAGGAATAAGCACACTGTGTAGCCCCTGCCCTGCCTTTTAGCACACTAGCCTGTGTGTTTGCTTGCTCTCTCGCTGGTATCTAATGGGAGACCACCCTAAGAAAGTGAAAGTTCAGTTTGAAGGCGAAACAGAGGCCCGGTTTGTTGACGAGAAATGTGTTAATAATCCGGCTGGGTCTCGGCCTAAGAATGGCGACAGCGTTTCCGTAAAGTGGAAGGGAGCATCCTACACGGCTACTGTAATTAATGTGCCTAAATCACCGGATCCTAAGCGTCGCCGGGTTGAGAAAGCCAGTTCAACAGAAGGGTTTGGCAGTATGCTCTCAATGGCCACCAGTTTATTGGCAGCGGACACGGCGCTCCCAATTTGCGGCGGCGACCCACCTTCTAGTCCGATTCGTCATCAGAACCCGAACTTCGCGCCTCGATCCTACCAGGATTTGGATAGCAGGACTGAAGAAGTTTCACTTGCAATTGTTCATGCGCTGTTAAAAGAGGTGAGCATCTCCAAAATTAGATGATTGCCAGTTGCTAAAATAAATTGTAAAAGGTTTGCAATAGCCAAAACGATAATCCCGGGCATAATATTAACTTTTGATAAAATCCTTAAAAACGTGCAAATTAAAAAATCACATTTTCAGACAATTACCACTTAATTAAAATACAGAAGTTTAGGTACAAAAAGATGTGAAGGAGGTGGCCGAAAATCAAATTCACATCAAAACACAGCTCAGTCGGTTGGATAAGCGACTAATTTCACTTGAAAAAGCACAGAAAGCTGTGGAGGAGTCAGTCGACTGTGGCAATCAGCTTGGTAGACAAACGAATGATGTTACTGAGAAGATTCATACGATGCTAGTGTCGCGAATTACAAAAACACAGACAAGATCCAACTCGGCAGAGGTACAGTATTCAGCTCTTGCGTACATAACTGTACATTCTGTAGCTACTGTTCTTTTCGTTATGCAGCGATATTACGGTAATTCAGAGTCTGTAGGTAGTAATAATTGGGTACTATTTACTTCTTTGAGTACGAAATTGTCTGGATAAACCGATCGATAGAAAAACTGCTTTATCGATCTGACCAGCTGGCTGCCTGGCGGGCGGGCGGCGGGTGATGCCGAATCTCAGTAAAACTGCCTGCTACATAATATGTACGTACGTACGTACTTAGTATTGACTTTAGTCTCTCACTCTGCCGCTCTTTTCAGGTGAAACCAGCCGCCGGTGAATCGCCGCAGACAAGCATAGAGTGCATTCAAACAAGCCCTGCCGCACAGTCTGTCAATCAAACCACTCCTTCACCAGCATTTCGCGCTCCAGGTGCGAATAATCTGCCGACTAAACTGCCGGGTGCTCCTCAGCCGAACTGGGAGTTGGACCCTGAGGACAGTGACTCTATTCTAATTGGCGCCCAGAAGACTATTCGGGTTTCAAAGAGCCTGTACCGGGTTGCGTTAAAGAAAAAGCCAAGTTTGTGTTTCTTGCACCTGCTACAAAACAGTGGGCTAAATCTGAGGGATTTTACGTATGACGGAAAATCCGGTAAGCAGCCGTTGTGCCGAAATGAAGTTTTTCTTGCCCTGCAGCATCAAATGGAGAAGCAATTCGGTTCGGAGTTTGAGCTGGCTGTGAAATCAATCAATAACAAGTGTTTGCGGTTTAGTATGGCATCTGATGTATAGCTTAATTCAGGTACAAATACTGTTCTAAGACATTAAAAATCAATGTAGCTTTACTGATTTCTTTACACGCGCAGACTTTAACGCCTTAACTTTTTGCTTCACTGAACATCTCTGCTTCACCTTCAATTTGGCCTTGACTTTTAACAAGGTAGATCGTTGGATGTTTCTATGAAACAGTCCGAGGTGCCGATTGAAATCAGAGTCAGACAAAAAAGTATAGCTTGGGCACACAGGGCACATTAGAGTGCGCGATTTGAGTCGATTAGCCAGGGCTCGAATGCGCGAAAACTGTTGATCAGGAAATCGAGAAGAAGAGACTATTTTGCCAGAGAGGTGGTCAGAGAATGTGTAAAAATGGCCGCTGTGGTCAGGGTCCTGAATCGGATCTGGGAATGACGAGTTTTTTCTTAGAAAATCAAATGCTTCCTGAGCTTGGACTGGGTGTTTCAAGCACCACTCACAGAACTGGCTGTCACACTTTTTTATAATGATGCAATCTAGCCGGCGCACAGTATGCTGGAGTGCAAACTGAACTTCTTCCTTCAAATCTGGGTTTGCGTCTAACGCTGCCGCACTTTTCAGTCCTTCTTGCACCTGGAAAAAATATTTTACTAACACTACCAGGAGTTTAAAGAATTAGATCCACACCTGTGGTAGATCAGAAAACGGGTGGTTTGGCTGATTGGCAGGTTGAAATGTTGCCATAACGCACCACCACCCAATAATCAGCCAAATGCCAACGCCCAACCCGTCGAAGCGATGGAGGACGATGACTTGCTGGAGCTGCCACCTAATCTTGGTCTGGGACAGAACAATTTGCCAGTAAGATGGAACAACCGTGGGCCTGGCCGTAGGGGCTGGAGATCCTTTCCGGGTCGGAGACCGGTGGTTGCTAGAGGTCGAGCAGGGTTTCCGCGTGGAGGTCGGTATGGGTCCAATCGATCGGCCGGAGCTTACAACGACACCGGACGGTGGAATTCGGCCTCTCCGGGAGATGGAGGTCGTGGTCAGAGGGGGTCCGCTCAAGGACCTAGAGGAGGATACGGCAGAGTGTGGCATGGTCAACGAGTTGGTCGGTCTGGGCGAGGCTTTTACCACACGCCACCTGCTTCCTATCTGTACTATCAGACCATCAATTTCCTTGGCAACTTGATGGGTTTCGGTGGTCCGTCTTACTGATGACTGACAACGCTTGATCACCGTCTAGTAGGAATCTTAGTGAATTTGCTAATTTATGTATTTCTCTTTGGTTTACTTCTATCTGTTCTGTTTTGTTCTCCGGTCGGGAGTGTCAAGGTTCACCTTGACGGTTTGTTTGTAATCTGCGCCCACGAACGACAACAACTTGAAATGGCTCAATATTTACTGATACGGGTTTCTTCTTTTTTGAATTGTGTTGTGTGATAACTTCGCTAGCGAGAACGTCGGATTTAGTAAAAAGGTGCTGAAGAATTGTTCGTTGTTTCTATCAGTTTATTGTCGCAGTTAGTCAGTCTAGTTCGTATCTGAATCTTCGTGTTACGTCGTCGCAGTATTTCACAACGAGGAATAGCTAATTGGAACTGTTTAGATTTCCGTTGACCGTTCTATCCGAATTTTTGTCAAAGCGTACTTGAAAACTAACAGCAAATTCCAACGCCATTTTAACCCGGCTGCTGTAAGCATGGGCATCGGCATCCAATTTTCTGGCCGTGTTGCTCAGTGCGGGAATTTTGGCCGGTATTAACAATTTGTAGTATTTTGACGCCGTTTTCTGCTTGTGTGGAGGAACGGCTAAACGGCGAATCGTGCTCAAGCTAATTCCAGACACAGGAAAGTCTGGTATTAATCTCTCCACGCTCTGCTTGACATCCTTGATCCTAGACCCGACACAGAGACCAACTCTGGAATCGCGAGAATGTGGCGCATTAAAACCGCTGGCCTCAATAGTGTCCTTGGCAACTTCCACCACTTCTGGGTACTGCAAGTGAATAGCTATACGGCCAGGTCGTTTACGAGTCTTTGTTGGGGCTGGTGGCACTGCCGGAGGTAGCAAGTGCGCTTCTTCTGGCGTGTTGCCGCTAGGAGTTAATAGAGACGGGGATGTTGCAGCTGCCGCCGGCTCTTTTCTGGCCGGCTCCCGTGGGGTAGCAGAAATATGATGCGCCTTTTCAGGAGTCAAACCCGAAACATCAAAGAGCCAGTCATGGTCTCCCATAGCACATAGTACACCCACGAAACAACCACAAACATACAAGCTTATGTGTGTGTGTGCCTTTAGCGGGTTTGTATCATGCGCCGCCCTTGTCTATTATGTATCATCAGCACTCATTTGCATTTGTTTGGCAAGGAATCACCGAAAAACTAGTTGGCCCACTGGCACATGTGCCTGGAGCCAAGGCACATGTGCCATTTTGAGCCTGAAATGTGTCTGAAAAGAGCGGCACTAGTGCCACACATCTGCCTCTCAGCTGGCACATTTGCCACCCCTATTTTGACGGCGCCCCTTACCGCTCGCTCCGTTAACATTTAGGCTCAACTACAGCTGAACATTTTTACAAGCAATTTCGGCGATTTCTTTGCTTAAACCTATTGCGAAAATTTGGTTCCCAGAATCAGGGATTCGTCTTGCCGCTATGGAGACGTGAACACCTCCAAAAGCGCTCTGCTATACGTAAGGGAGGTAGGCTAAGTATCTGCCGGACTGTAATACAGTGCAAAAGAATAAACTCTGACCATTTATCGTTGGAGTCCTTGTTGCAGCAGATTTTCTCTACCTCCTCCATTAGGGCCCGGATCTAAAAGCTTACAAGTTAAACAAAGTCGAGAAACAAAAGAAAAGTAACAATGCAACTCAATTGCATTTCCTTTTTGCAGCTTTCACACATACATGGGCCGGGGCGTTTGCCCAGTCCCCAACTTGGGCTCGACCCCACCCACCCACCTGAAGCCGACTTTTGTTCCTGACCCTCCCACCAAAATCGCCGCGACCCCCCCAAATTTTCGGATTTTGACTACCCCCAACCCATTTTTCCGGCCCATGTATGCTTTCACAGCTTGCTCTAACCATGGACGACTAAAAATTTTTAGTCGTCCATGCTCTAACAGTCCGTCAACTTAAATTATGTACTTGGCTATTACTCCTATAGCAGGGGGTCTGGCGTTCTCGGGTGGAAGCCCAAAATCGCCTATTTTGCATTAAATTATGTACTTGGCTATTACTCCTATAGCAGGGGGTCTGGCGTTCTCGGGTGGAAGCCCAAAATCGCCTATTTTGCATTAAATTATGTACTTGGCTATTACTCCTATAGCAGGGGGTCTGGCGTTCTCGGGTGGAAGCCCAAAATCGCCTATTTTGCATTAAATTATGTACTTGGCTATTACTCCTATAGCAGGGGGTCTGGCGTTCTCGGGTGGAAGCCCAAAATCGCCTATTTTGCATTAAAAAAGCAAACATTTTCTCCCTCCCGGAGGATTCAGTGAAGGATGGCCGGTCGAGGGGTATTGGCCGGCGAGGGAACAGGTAAATCACACCGTAATCCCAGGCCCAACATACATGTGTAACAGGTCATCCGCCGAAGGGGAGGGGCATACATGTAACAGGTCATCCGCCGAAGGGGAGAGGGGGTTGGGGGTAAACCGAAAAAATCGCAATTTTTAGGCTAAAAATCGTCGCTAATTTGAGCTAAAATACAGATAAAAAGTGCTGTTTTACAGGCGATTTTGGCAATTTTTGTGTCTGAAATTGCAAAAAAATCGCAAAAATTGCTGAAAGGAAAAACCGTCTCCTCGGGGAAGGGATGTCCCCATCCGGGGCGTCTGGCCTGCCTAAGTCGGGTAGGGGTAGACCCCCTGTTACATGTATGATGCCATATGGCAATGCACAGTTAACTTTGGATAAACATAGTTTCTGTGCTAAATTAGCCAGTTTCTGTGCTAAATTAGCCACACTCAGACATGGGCTAGCATTTCGGCTGAGGGGGGGGGGCAGAATTTTCAATTCCTGAGGGAGTGGTAAGCAAGAAAGTCCGACTTTTGATAAAATAAGGTTTTTGGCCTATTTTTCATTAAAAAATAAGAGCTCATTTACACCTAATCCAGGCATATTTTTATCAAAATTTTCTATACAAAATTCTTCCAAAAAATTCCTGAGGGGGTAGCGGCCGGCTGAGGCGGGTAGGTCAGACCCTAAGGGGGCCAACCCCTCAGCCCCCTTTGCCCATGTCTGGCCCAGACTCAAGATTGACAACGCATAGCTAGGTAGGGGTGACAGCTAGGTATGGAGCAAGTTGCTGCATGACAAATCCAGATCCAACAAGTGCAACTACGACAGTTAAGGTAAATAAGTAAAGTGAAACATTTAACACTCAGTCAAAGGAATTGGACTCCACCACAGAAAGGGTCAAAGTTAAATTTAGGCCCCCGCTTCTAACTAATAAGACAGTCAGGCACTTAACGTTGTTTATGGCACCGGTGCAATCTGCTACCACTACACTCTCCGAACGGGGGGCAGAGATGAGCCAGAATTCACCTGAGGGGGTGGTAAATTTTCAAATCCTGAGTGGGGCTAAGGGGGTAGCGGCGGCTGACGGGGCGGTTGAGGAAATGGTAAGTCAGAAAGTCCGATTTTTGGCTAAAAGAAAGATTTAGGCTTATTTTTCGTAAATAGGTTAAATTAGCTATTCTGAGCTCATTTACACCTAATCTAGACACACTTTTATCATAATTTTCGGGGGTAGCGGCGGCCTGATGTGGGTCAACCCCTCAATCCCATGTCTGCGTGGGGTACCAATTATGGTAGTCCGGTACCATGTTGCGATTAGTCTAGGTACCGACGGCAGCATACAGTACATGGTACCGGTACGATAAATGGCACCAGTACAATAAAGGAAATGTTAAGTGGCTGGCAGAAGTCAGTATAGAATTACCTTGGTACTGGCGTAGGATGCCTTGAACATTTGCTCCACCCGTTCTTCCTTTTTCAGCTCCTCTATGCAGTCTGTCAGGCTTCCTATTTTCGACAGCTCGGCCAACTCCGTAGTAATCTGCGCAGAACTCTCGCCGTCAATATTGGCGTCCTGCTTTAGCGCTTGCATGTCAAACTGCTAAAAGAGAACTGAGAATAATAATAATATTCAGCTGTCCTGTCTAACCTGTTTAGTGAGCGCCAGATGCACACAGGCCTGTCTGAGTCTGAGGAGCATGGCCAGAATGGAGGTGATGTTCGTCCGATCCTGCGTTTCCAAAATAGCGCGCACACGAGATCTAAACAAATGCCATTGTCAATGATTGGTCCTAGCCACTGAGGTGGTCCTAGCCACTGACTGACTGGCAGCAGGCAAACCAAACGCATCATACAAACAGTGATCGGCCATTGTTGATGTTAAGGGGATTGAGTCCGGATTTTAACACTGATAGAAATTCTAAGTGCGAAAAAACATTCTAAAAATTGCTTCCCAGAAAAATCATCTTGAGCAGAGGGGTTCCTGTAGGTTTGGCTCTTGTTGGTGGGGGTACCTTAGTCGATCAGACCTTAGTAAGCCTCCCTTCACCTGTTGGACTAAACAACCCAAAAATGCTACCGGGCGCGGTCTTTCGCTGCCTAATCATCTTGGTTGGCGTCTGGGTGCGGCTTTCCCCTCACCGGATACTGGCCCAACCCAAGGGTTTGCCAAGCCGGCCAACCACTTCCCAAACTTCGCTCAGCTTGTTGATGTGATTAGTTCTGTTGTCCTTCTCCTGGTGTTGCTATCTAGAACAGAGCTTTGTAATTAGGTCAAAGGTAGCAATATAACACGCCAAAGGTTAAACGCCAAGTAGAATCAAAAGTAGACTAAACCTATCCATATCTATACTTTCACCTAGAGACACTAAACTCTAAAATAGAACATCAACATGGCCACAACATCAATCAGCGCTAACCTAAATCTATCCACTGGTACCTATACTTTCACCTAGAGAATCTACATGGCCACAACATCAACCAGAGTTGAGAGCCAGGCGAGTTTTGGGGTACACAATCAATCACAGTCTAGCCCAGCTTTCAGCCTTGGCCACAAAATCAACCAGCGCAGAGAGCCGGGAGAGTTTCGGGGTAAAGCACAAATCAGTGTAGAGTTTTGGGGTAAAGCACAAATTAGTGTATTTTACTCGCAATCAATCACAGTATAGCCCTGCTTTCAGCGTTGGCCACCACATAGCAGCAGTGCCACGAGCGCTGAGAGCCGGGCAGGCAAGTTTTGGGGTAAGACACAATCAGTGAATTTTTCAGTGAATTTTGCGCAAAGCACGCGTTGGCCACCACATAGCAGCAGTGCCACGAGCGCTGAGAGCCGGGCAGGCAAGTTTTGGGGTGCCACGAGCGCTGAGAGCCGGGCAGGCAAGTTTTGGGGTAAGACACAATCAGTGAATTTTTCAGTGAATTTTGCGCAAAGCACTTCACAGTACAGCCCAGCTTTCAGCCTTGGCCACAACATCAACCAGCGCTGAGAGCCGGCTGGCCAAGTTTTGGGGTAAAGCGCACACAAAAACAGATACCTGTTAAGAGCGGTAGCAGCAGTGCAACCAGGCTGAGAGCCGGGCGGGTAAGCTTTGGGGTAAAGCGCACACAAAAACAGATACCGTGGTGCAATCAGTGAATTTTGCGGAAAGCACAATCACACTCGCCAGCCCAGCTTTCAGCCTTGGCTACAACATCAACCAGCGCTGAGAGCCGGCTGGCCAAGTTTTGGGGTTAAGCGCACACAAAAACAGATACCTGTAAGAGCGGTAGCAGCAGTGCAACCAGGCTGAGTGAGAGCCGGGCGGGTAAGCTTTGGGGTAAAGCGCACACAAAAACAGATACCATGGTGCAATCAGTGAATTTTGCGGAAAGCACAATCACACTTGCCTTGGCCACAACATAAACCAGCGCTGAGAGCCGGGCGGGTAAGCTTTGGAGTAGAGCGCACACAAAAACAGATACCTGTAAGAGCGGGGGCAAGCTTTGGAGTAGAGCGCACACAAAAACAGATACCTGTAAGAGCGGGGGCAAGCTTTGGAGTAGAGCGCACACAAAAACAGATACCTGTAACAGCGGGGCAAGCTTCGGAGTAAAGCGCACACAAAAACAGATACCTGTAAGAGCGGTAGCTGCAGTGCAACCAGCGCTGAGAACCGGGCGACAAAAACAGATACCTGTAAGAGCGGTAGCTGCAGTGCAACCAGCGCTGAGAACCGGGCGGGCAAGTTTTGGAGTAAAGCGCACACAAAAACAGATAACTGTAAGAGCGGGGGCAAGCTTTGGAGTAGCTGCAGTGCAACCAGCGCTGAGAACCGGGCGGGCAAGTTTTGGAGTAAAGCGCACACAAAAACAGATACCTGTAAGAGCGGGGGCAAGCTTTGGAGTAGAGCGCACACAACAGATACCTGCAAGAGCGGGGGCAAGCTTTGGAGTAGAGCGCACACAAAAACAGATGCCTGTAAGAGCCGGGGCAAGCGCACACAAAAACAGATACCTGTAAGAGCCGGGGCAAGCTTTGGAGTAAAGCGCACACAAAAACAGATACCTGTTAGAGCGGTAGCTGCAGTGCAACCAGCGCTGAGAACCGGGCGGGCAGCTTTGGACTAAAGCGCACACAAAAACAGATACCTGCACGAGCGGTAGCTGCACTGCAACCAGCGCTGAGAACCCTGTTAGAGCGGTAGCTGCAGTGCAACCAGCGCTGAGAACCGGGCGGGCAGCTTTGGACTAAAGCGCACACAAAAACAGATACCTGCACGAGCGGTAGCTGCACTGCAACCAGCGCTGAGAACCGGGCGGGCAAGCTTTGGAGTAAAGCGCACACAAAAACAGATACCTGTAAGAGCAGGGGCAAGCTTTGGAGTAGAGCGCACACAAAAACAGATACCTGTAAGAGCAGGGGCAAGCTTTGGAGTAGAGCGCACACAAAAACAGATACCTGTAAGAGCGGTAGCTGCAGTGCAACCAGCGCTGAGAACCGGGCGGGCAAGCTTTGGAGTAAAGCGCACACAAAAACAGATACCTGTAAGAGCGGGGGCAAGCTTTGGAGTAGAGTGCACACAAAAACAGTGTAAGAGCGGTAGCTGCAGTGCAACCAGCGCTGAGAACCGGGCGGGCAGCTTTGGACTAAAGCGCACACAAAAACAGATACCTGTACTAGCGGTAGCTGCACTGCAACCAGCGCTGAGAACCGGGCGGGCAAGCTTTGGAGTAAAGCGCACACAAAAACAGATACCTGTAAGAGCGGCAGGCAGAGGACATCGGCAGGAAGCTAATCAGAAAGCAGAGCCACCATGCCACCACGTTTTTGGGTACCCGTTTTATTACGTTTCTCCACGTCGGCAGGCAGAGCACATAGGCAGCCAGTTCATAAGGAGGAAGCAGAGTGGCCATGCCACCACACGTTTTTGGCTAACCACACACAGCAGGTAAAGCACACACAAAAACAGGTACCTGTTTTTACATCCCCATGCCACCACATGTTTTTGGCTAACCACACACAGCAGGTAAAGCACACACAAAAACAGGTACCTGTTTTTACATCCCTCCAGGTCGGCAGGCTGAGCACATCGGCAGCAAACCTCGCAGAGCCACCATACCGCCGCACGTTTGGCTAACCACACACAGCAGGTAAAGCACACACAAACAGGTACCTGTTTTTACATCCACATCGGCAGCAAACCTCGCAGAGCCACCATACCGCCGCACGTTTGGCTAACCACACACAGCAGGTAAAGCACACACAAAAACAGGTACCTGTTTTTACATCCCTCCAGGTCGGCAGGCTGAGCACATCGGCAGCAAACCTCGCAGAGCCACCATACCGCCGCACGTTTTTGGAAAACACACGCAGCAGGTAAAGCACACACAAAAACAGATACCTAAAACTAAAATTATATAAGTACGTATTTTAAAACTTCAATCACTGTAGAGTGCACAGCCCATTCTGGTTGCTCAGGAGTGATGGCACAGAGCGTAACCGGCCTGACGACTCGATCGGCAGCCACTTTTCTGAGAGCACCTTCTCCAATTGGGCATCTTTGTGTATAGCAGACAAAAACACCTTAACATTTATAAAACAAAAATTATAAATAATTTTAAAACTTCAATAGCTTGTAAATTTGTCACTAGTATAAAAAATTAAACAGCAGTACCTTTTTCACTGTAGAGTGCACAGCCCATTCTTGTTGCTCAGGAGTGATAGCACTCAAGCAGACATGGGCAAAGGGGGGGGGCTGAGGGGGGGGGGGTTGGCCCCCCTCAGCCTCTGACCTACCCCCCCTCAGCCGGCCGCTACCCCCCCTCAGGAATTTTTTGGAAGAAGTTTGTATAGAAAATTATGATAAAAATATACCTGGATTAGGTGTAAATGAGCTCAGAATAGCTTATTTTAGCTTATTTAAATGAAAAACAAGCCAAAAAACCTTGATTTTAGCAAAAAATCGGACTTTTTGGCTTACCACCCCCTCAGCCCCCCCTCAGGAGCTCCTACCCCCCCTCAGGAATTGAAAATTCTACCCCCCCCTTAGCCGAAATGCTAGCCCATGTCTGCACTCAAGCGTAGCCGGCCTGACTACTGATCGGCAGCAACGTTTTCTGGTTTCAAAGGCAGTTTCAATTCCAAATACCCTAAAAACCTCCTAGAAACTCCTAAAAATTTTTGTAAATCCTAGAAAAACTCCTTTCCTAAGAAATCGCAAAAAACTCAGAGAAAAATCCCAAAAATCAAAAACCCCATCCCAGATTTTTAAAAAACTCCAGAAAAACCAAACTCCAATCCCAAATCAAAAACTCCTAGATCTAGAACGAAAACTCCTAACCTGGCAACCTTGCCTCGGCTGTCACGGAAGGATTGCACAGGAAGCCACTCGCTGAACGTGATGAGCGGCCAAGCTTATTGATGCACGAGCCCACACAGCTGACTTGTCTTCAACCACGGCAGTAGGTGCGGCTTCTCTCGCAAACAGCTGCAAACGAGAACGTGTGCACGGTTGCACATAAATAAGCAACAGTACCAGGGCAATGCCTAGCCACAGCGAGCAGCTGGCCTGGCAGGAAAGGAGGCTGACTGGTTCGCAAACTGGCAGAATGATTTTTCACGGCTGCGCGCCCCTTAAATAGAGGTCGGCCTCACAGTTCTGAGCGACAGCCTACTCTAGGGAGGGGTGACCGCCTAGCAAAACACTACTGCATGCAAATATTTCTTATCTACAGTAGTGCTGACCTTGCCTGGCCGACATCAAACGCCATTCTAAGCGAGCCGGGAATTTCGAAAAAAATCAACACACGGGTCTCAGCGGCCAACTCTCCGTGAGTGTTGAAATGTTGCGACAGATGATCATTTATTATGTGTACTTGTCTAAATTCCTCCCCTTCTGTTGTGCTTTGTGTTGTGTGCGGCTGTTAGTAACCTTTCTTGTATTGTGTTTTACCAAGTAAACTCTACTAGTCAACGTGCTTCGCTGATTCACGCAGTTCTACGATCCATACCTTCAATTGGTTATGGGCCCAGAAGATCAGTGAAGTCGTTTCAAGTGTCAACAGATCCACGCAGTTGTTCATAGCAAGCAATCGTGCAATCAACTACATTGGATAGTGACACGTGTGCAAAGATGTCAGAAGATCGCGCCAGCATACCAGTTCTCGATGAGTCTAATTGGGTGCACTGGAAGAAAGTCATGCAGGGCGTGATGATGGCTAAAGGACTATGGAGAGTGGTCAATGGTTCAGACACAGCGCCGACAGCAGGAGCAGATGCAGAGGTCTATGGATTCCAACAGAAGCAGTATCATGCTATCGGGATCATGTTGCCTGCGATTTCTGCTACGCTCACTCATCTCATACCTTCTGATCCAGTTGATCCTCACGTCATTTGGGCAGCGCTTTTGGACCATTTTGAGTCAAGGAATCAGTACAACATCTTGTCAATGGAAACGAAGTTGGCTCAAAAATGTTCCTGTCTCCTAAAGATGATCCAAGTCCATGGTTCAAGAAGCGAATTGAGCTGTATGAGGCACTGAAGCAAGTAGGAGAAGCAGTGGCTGTCAAGAAACAAGTCAGCGCCACTCTTGCTCTACTACCCAGCTACTACGAATCGATAAAGGTGTCTCTCACCATTCAGCTGAGCACACAGGACCTCTCAATGAACCAATTGTGCGACTACATTGTCAGTTTCTGGAAAGACAAGCAACCCAGTTCACGCCGCGAAAAACAAAGTGAAGCCGTGTTCACTGCCAGAGGCGGAAGAATTGAAGGTATGGATCGTAGAACTGCGTGAATCAGCGAAGCACGTTGACTAGTAGAGTTTACTTGGTAAAACACAATACAAGAAAGGTTACTAACAGCCGCACACAACACAAAGCACAACAGAAGGGGGGAGGAATTTAGACAAGTACACATAATAAATGATCATCTGTCGCAACATTTCAACACTCCTTCTCGACAGATGGATCCTGGGTTAGTCCTGCGGCTGAGCGAAGCTTCTCAAACTGATCACGAGGCAATGGCTTTGTCATGAAGTCAGCCAGCATCTCTTTAGTGGCACAGTATACGAATTTGATCACCCCATTCAGAATCTCATCACGAGTAAAATGAAACTTGGTAGCTATGTGCTTGTTTTTGAGGTGACCAACAGGATCAGAGGCGATTTGAATACTAGCCTTGTTGTCCTCAAACACTGTAGTTGGTTTTCGATTTCGTACATATGCAGCATTCAGGATTGCCTCTGCCCAAAACTCCGATTCTATGTTTGCTGCTTGTAACATGGCACGGGATTTCTCAACTAAAGTTCTGTTCATTCGTTCTGCAACACCATTCTGAGGCTTTGAGTCAACTGTTGCTAGCTCATGACGAATTCCTCTACTCTTCAGGTAGTTTCGAAACTCTTTGGACATGTACTCTCCTCCTCTGTCTGAACGCAAACATTTGAGCTTTTTGCCAGTGCTTATTTCGAGTTGAGCCATCAAACACTTGAACTTCTTGAACACATCTGACTTCTGACGTATAATTCGTACCCATACAAAACGAGTGTAGTCGTCAATGAAGGTCAGAACGTAGTGGCGTCCACCTCGGCTTTGAGGAGTGATTGGACCGCACACATCTGAATGAACTAGTTCAAGTGGCTCTTTTGCTCGAGATTCAGACTTCTTTGGATACGGTAGCTGATGAGCTTTCCCTTCTACACATGGCTCGCAGAACGGAAACTTCTTAGAGGAGACGTTGAGGCCATCAACCAGGTTACCATTGATCAGCTTTTGCATGTTTTTCTCACCCAAATGACCAAACCGTTGATGCCAAACGCTAATCGGAACTGCTTTGCTAGGCACTTGCACTTTAGTTTCGATGTTGCTTGTAGTAGTTGCTTTGGTGCCAGCAGTATCTCCTTCTGTGGGCGAGTTAACTGAGTTGATGAGACAAACCGGTTTTGGTAGATGTTGACCATTGGAGCGCATGTTGCAATTCAGAAGATAACTATTGTTGTGGAGCGTTCCTGTTGCAACTACTTTTCCATCGAATGACTCAACCCAAGCATTGTGGTCATCGAAGGTCACCAGTCTTTGTTTTGACGCTGCTGTTGAACGTACTGAAAAGAGAGAGCAGTTCAAATCTGGTACCAACAAGCAATTGCATAGACAGGCGTGCTGTAGGAATGAACCATCTGGGTAGTGCAGCTCCACTTGCATCTTTCCAACACCAGTGGCCTTCACAATTTGACCATCTCCCAAATAGATAGGTTGGTGTGGAGACAAAGCAACATAATCGGTGAGCACATCTCTTCTGTTTGTCATATGACTTGAAGCGCCAGAATCAACCACAACACGATCAGACTTCACACCATGGGACACTACTAACTCTTCAGCAGATAAGTGGGTATGAGCGAACGAAGCAGTTGCACTGTTGCACTCCTTCTGACTGTGAGCCTCCCTTTGAGCAGTTGGGCACTCACGTTGCATGTGTCCATAGCCATTGCATCCATAGCACTTGATGCCTCTGTTGGCTTGAACATTGTGCTGACCTCTGCTTGAGTCTGCACGGGTCTCAGCGGCCAACTCTCCGTGAGTGGTGAGCAGAGCTGAAAAGCTGAACTCACACTCACACGTAAGGCTAATTTGTCTAAGGGGTGCTGGGTATGCTAAACTGCGCTAGAACACTAGCTGAGCGTCAAACCTGCGCGCCGTACAACGCCATTATTATTCGAACCTCTGGTGTCGCATTTAGCAACTATTCTAATTATTGCGGTGCCAGTGAAATGTGTATAAAATCTTTATGCACATTAGCAAAGCATAACGAATCGCTTAATACATTGTTTCTTGTGTTTCTTCATTGACTAAGAATGTATATCAGACAGAATAGTGTAAATAGTCTCTTTCAGCAGTAGTCTTAAACATTGCGGATATAGATATAAGCGTTCAAGTTCATTCAGTGTTAGTAGTACGAGTGTTAAGAGCCAATGCACGTAAAAAGGGTAAAACACCTGGAAGACATGTAAAGTAGCTATGTCAGGGATTTGGACCAAGTGGTGTTTTTTAGTTAGTATAAGAGTAGAAACGACCACGTATGGTATATTCCTTCATACAACAGAGTTATGACATTTTTTAGTGATTTTTGCTCCAAAAATCGTTTTTGCCCATAACTTTCTAACCAGTGGTCCAAATTTAACCGCGAATACATCAAAAGATGTGTCTTTCTTCGTAGAATCTCCTGATAAAATCTCAACTCCATTGCTTTTCCCCTCTCGAATTATTCTCGAAAAATCGGTCAAAAAGACTCCAACTTTGAGGTCATTTTTCTCGCTTGGAGGTGCCTACCTAGAGGCGTCATCTGGTGGACCTAATAGAGCAACACCTGTACTATAAGAATGTAAATAAATTATCATGGGCATTTTTGATTTGCGCGAAAAAATTGAGCTCAAAGTTTCGAAAAGTGTCAACACTTTCTATAGAGTGTATCTACGTTTTGTCACTATGTAAGCAGATATGTTATGTTTTTTGAAGCTGTTTACGGCTAGTTGCAGTGACTAAGCAACTAATCCGTGCTTCAAACTGAGCGCAGTGTTCATGGGAAAGACCGGCAGCAGGATGTAGCGGCGCTCTTAGTGTTGAGCATACTGTTGCATGCGTATACGCATTACGCATATCATTACGCAAAGTACGCATTGCGTTTCAGAATGCGTATACGCATACGCATACGCATTTGAATTTCATTACGCAATATTATTACGCATTCTACCAAAAGTTTGCATATTTTTGCGTAATGCGTATTGGGTCTGAAAAATAGCTACCTTTTCTAATGTCTTGCAAAAAATTTAGTTCAAATTGTTACCTAATTGTGGTTATTCTTCATGTTTTTAGTGTGAGGTGAGGGTACCAGGAATTTTCTGAGATATTTTGAAGCTTCAACTAAGTTTTGCTTGCTACTATTTAAAAAAAGAGGCTTAGTTTTGAGAGGACAGGAAGCCTGTGACAAATCCTTGAAATTAGCGTTTCTATTTCTACACTTTTGGGTGACATAAGCTGGGTTGTATGTTTATTATGGCTGAATGCTACTAGACTTCTGCTTAAAATGAACACTAAAACAAACTTTTTGTTCCTACAAAGACTCGTTCTTTGTTCCTGAAAGCGCACATTCCTTGCCTGTTGAAAACATACGTACTGTACATAATACATGTAACAGGTTATACGCCGAAGGATTTAGGGTCTGGCGTCTGAGCCTTACATAATTTTGGGAGGGGAGTTGGGCACTAAGAGACGCTCAAAAATCGCAAAAAATGGCAATTTTTAGGCTGAAAATCGTCAAAAATTGCTAATTTGGGCTGAAATACAGTTAAAAGGTGCAGTTTTACAGGCGATTTTGGCAATTTTTGTGTCTGAAATTGCAAAAATCGCAAAAATTTGTTCAAAAAATTACTTACCAGAAAAATCGGAGGGGGTCGGAAAAATTGTCTTGGAGGGGCCCCCATCGGGGCAGACCCGCAGACCCCCCTGTTTGTTACATGTATGCTGTAGATACTATAATGCAAATATTTGAGATCAGGAATTTATCATAAGGCCTCAAGTAGTCTCAAAAAACATGGATTATAATGTTGGATACCTAAACAGCATACTGTAGAGCAAAAAAACTGTTCAGCGAAATTTCTGAATGTTTCTGAGATTACGCATTACGCATACGCAATATGCAAAATACGCATTAGTTTTTGCAATGCGTATACGCAAACTCATACGCATTTGTAATTGGAATGCGTATACGCATACGCATACGCATAAGCATTTGAAAAATCCGGTATTAAACAACAGTAGTTGAGCACATTCGGCGGATCAATTTGCTGGTACGTAAAACTATTAGTGTTCTTGAAGTATAATATAGTGGGGTTTAAATTTGACTTTTTGACTGTTTACTCTTGACATGCATAAATAGAAGGAAGCTTGCTTCACATTGTATTGCTTGTAGCCATAAAACAAATTTTGATATTTCAGTATGTATTACTAAATTAAATTTGTTTTTAAGGAAATGGAGCACCACCACGTCTGTCTGTTTTCAGACAAGCATATTTCATGTGGTTCCGATATTAAGTATGCATCTGACGTCAACAAGTCAGCTGAATGGAAAAAGCTATCTGAATGGCACAGACTCCTACGCAAATGTACATATATTGAATTCACAGTGATGAAGTACTATAGGTCACAATCAAAAAAATTGAAAGGGAGTGTGCAATAATTACGTGATTGCATTTTTGGCCGTTTTCGGACCCCCGCTCCCCCAGTAATGGGCGTACTAATTAGCCGACCCCTAACCCGAAATTACGTATTAATTTTGGCTACCCAACGGTAGGGTCCCTACCCCCTCCCAAAATTTCAAAATTTGGAGTTGGATCCAATCTTGATGTCTTTAAAGCAAGACCATTTACACGTACCTGTAATTAGTGTTTCCGATCAAATTAAAATTAAATAACAAAATTAAATTGTTTTGGCCAAAATCACCTAGTAAATAGCAATTTAATAACATATTAAATTTCTCGCGATGACTGTCAAACAAATTAAAATTATATTAAATTTCGTAAAATTGGCCTAGAAATTTGATATAAATTTGATATGAATTTTATATAAATTTGCTTGGTTCGGCAGCTTCACTAACCAAAGTCTGGCTACAAAACAACAAGTTCAGTCCAAAGATGACCTTGTTCATGCTTATAGCAAAGATGTCAATTCATTAAATGCTAATTTGTATGTATACCATTTGTCGCCATCTAAAGAAAGGTCAACTCATTTTGGACTGACACGACCCAGGTTTTGAGCTGTTTCCTCAGGAATTGAGTATTGATTTTAGCAAATTTATATTTAATTCATATCAAATAACAAATTTGTATCAAATTAAATTTCAGAATTTGGGTGCAAAACAAATTAATAGCAAGTTATTTTCATCTGAAGGCTGAGCAAGCAATTTAATAGTTATTTAATTTCAAAATAAATTTACTCGGAAACACTACCTGTAATGTAGATAAAAAAAAACAATAGAAATTATGGTCACTTTGGTGGTTTTTGCTCTTTTTAAAGATGCAACCTGAAAATTTCGTGATAAAATTGCTAACCCCTCCCCCACCGTAAGTACTGCGATTTGAATAAGTTCTAATGATTTGACGAACTGCACTCCCACACATGCGATTACGTAATTTTTGCACGGCCCCTCCTAACGCATACATGTCTTCAGCTGCGCAAAAACTTCTTCTGTCGGGTTGTTAACAAACAGCCTTGTGAAACAGCCCTTCATCCGATATTGTAAAATCACTGTCGGTCTCAAACTTTCGTTCCAAACTGGCCAAATCGGATCTATCAACGTTTTTGAATGGAAGGGCTTTCGAGCCGGGCAATCGGTCCTATAACGCTGTAGAGTGCCACGGGCAGCAGCAGAGATAATAGGTTTATAAAATCTAAGCACTAGAGAAGCAGGGAGCACTGACTGATGAGTGGGCCGTACGCGGCCTTTAAATAAGCTCATGATAATCATGTTACTACAAGCATAAGCGGACCCTACTGTAGGTTTAACTGCTACGTTGCATTTCCCCCCTTCCAGAGCCCTCTCCAGGAATAGCACCCTGATAAGGAACAAGTACTACAACAGCAATAGAACAGTATCACCCTATGGGCAGACGACGACGACGACACCCCATGGGCAAATAATACAACACACAGAACCAAAAATTGCATGAACACATACATACTATACATAATTGAGTCACTATCGCAAGTTTCCTTCAGACAGCAGGTCCAGTTCCACAAATCTTGTTGAAGTGACGTTGTACTGAAATCTGAAAATTTCACCATAATTGGCTCCTTCCCCCACTAGAGAATTCTTGTCCACTATGCAGTTGACAAAGTCCCCTTTTCCAGTTCAGGTTACAAGTCATGAGCTGAACACATCATAAAGACTGAAAGCTGTCCATAAAATGGTTTGAGACCGTTCAAGTAAACAGCACACACAGAGTAGGTCCCTTTTTCAGATCCATCTTATAAACTGACAAATGTCCTCCATTCCCATTGGATACGTCAAAGAGACTACTTTATAAAGATCAACCCATCTTATTGCAAACTTTTTATGCGCCCCACTGGTCCGATTGCATTGAAGCAAGAGAACGAGAGACCCCACATTCACTTTAGGGATATTAACATGACGATTGCCATACAAAACTCTGAAAAACCCTTGAAAGGCACTCGTCTGGTACCCTTTGTGGTCAGGATCGCCCTCATAAGTGCTAACTGTGAACCCTGTTTATCGGTAGCCCAGTTAGGTAACGCCATTTCACGGCCATAACTGGCACAGTAAACCACACACTACGAAACCGCGCTATTTCTAAACTATTCACTTTCTGAAGTAACTATTGCAATTTGGCATTAATAGGATCAAAATCAGACTCCCCCGTTAGGTTTGCTGCTTCTCTTGGCCTCAAGAACTCACCAATCTGTATACTAGCCACCCTTGACTGCCAGGCAATCGGTGTGCCGCTCAAGAACTGCACAAAAGTGCCACCTTGGTCAGTTTTCCGCACTCTCAGTTAGGGCCCGACCGGATATCCGGATCCGGATCCGGCCGGATATGACCATATCCGGATCCGGTACCGGATCCGGATATTACCTGCCGGATATGCCGGATATTAGTCACAGATGAGAAAACGTGATTTTTTACGTATTTTTAACATAAATATTGCATTCGAACGAATGCTTGTTAGAAATTTCTTGAGGCGATTGTAACCCATGACCCCAGTAGTGCGTATAACCCTGATTTCTGTGCAAAGGATAACACCCTCATTTTTGACAATGCTAATTTTTCACCTTGACTGAAAGTAAAAAACCGTCAGATTTTAACCGGTTTTGTGAAAAAGCTGAGCTCTTCAGGTTCTTAAGTCCATATAAAGATTGGTTAACTTGCAAAATTTGGCAAAGATCCGATGAAGGGTTCTTGAAATATTTACGTTAAAAATTGACATCTGAAAATTCGGGTCAGTTCATTTCGGAAGGGGATAACTCAAAGCTACAGAAGGCGAGCAGGCTAGGACTTGGCCAAAACAAACTCAACAAAAATAATAATACTAATGTGATACAATGAATATCACAAAACAGCCAAGCAGACTGGATTACTATGTTTAGGATTGTCGCCTTGTTTTTGCTAATTTTTCATTTAATTAAAAATGAAAAATCTAAAATATAAAACGAACTATTATTGAGGCAAGTTTATACTGTAAATCTGTACTTTACAGAGATCAAAGCATCTCTTTTCAGTTGCAGAATGGAGATGAATGGCTTGAGACTCTAAACTCAACTCGCAAAGAATGGAAATCTCAACTGAGATTTTTCAAATTCATAATTTTTTAGTTTGTAAAACTAGGACAGGTCTACCAAAAGGTCGGCTAAGTATACCACATTAGAGAGAACAAATTTGAACATGCAAACAATAATTTAGCCAAAAGTCTGTGATGTCAACCATTTTTATCTAAAAATTACGAAATGAGCTGAACTTTCATGCCAAACTGTGTTTCCCCTTCTGTTTTTTTTCAGATGAGGTCTGTATCTGTAAAATAGGTATGCCTAATAAATGCTAAAGATTGCATAAACATTCCGACCAAACTCGAAAATGCTTGGAAAGCGTCCAGTTATCAATTTCTAGCCGCGGTGATAAAATATGCAAATATGTAAAAAATAAGTACATATCTCATTTTTGCATACATATGATATATGCAATATCACATGCATCGCATAAACCCGATATTATCGAACCATAGTTTGAACTACAATTATTAGATGTTGTTTTGAATCAACTGCTGTAGAACAAAGAAATGTACGGTATACATATATGTGGTTTATTGTATTATAAAAAATTTTTAAGTTGATCAATGATATCCGGCATATCCGGATCCGGATCCGGCCGGATATGGGCATATCCGGATCCGGATCCGGTAGAAATTTGTATCCGGTCGGGCCCTACTCTCAGTCTGCAATACCATGCCCTGGCTACCCACAAGTGGAGGCTGGTAAAAGAAACCATCATCATGCGTCGCATCTGGCTATATCACACCTTCCTGGCTGATTTCCTCTCTATCACCGTCATCGGTCAGCCATTGCTCCACTCAGGCAACCCTGGCTCCGAGGTCCATAAACTGCTGTGACAAATTGTCCATGGCCTTACGTAACTCTGCCACCCGGTCTCCTAAACTTAGGTTGCCATCACTTCTATTCGATATACAGTTACCACAGCTACAGTAGGTGCACTCCACTGTACCGTACAGCCGGAGACCAAATATGAGCCAGTTGGTCCCAGGAACTTGGTGGATGGCAACCCCGCAAAATAACCAAAGCTCTGGGCCAACGCTTTCCAGTGGGCCACAACTCATCCCACCCATAACTGCATATCGCCGAGCTGAAACCGCTCTCAGAGCTAACGCTCTCCGAGTACTCACTCCAGAGCTACACACGCTCCCGAACCAATGTTCACTGAGTCAATGCACCCTCTCATCTCAAAAGAATAACAAAACCATTAAAAACCTGTAACACTCACACAGTTCGATCCATGATGCCACTTGATTCAGGGTCTGTTTATCCAAATTCGCAAAAAGTCCACTCCACTGCGTCATAGGCTGTCCTAAGCTTCCACGTTGCTCCTGTCTCCGACCGACTCATGGTCACATACTTCGACCCACTTAAATGGAATCCTTTCGCTCCATAGCACACTAGAAAGCATTGTCAGATTCACCATCAGGTACATCGCTCCGACCCATCTTTGGAATCCACAAATCTAGAACACCTTCTGAGCATTAACATAAGGCGACGCCCAAATGGCTGAACGGTTGGACCCAATAAACAATGGAACTCTGAGCAAAAACACCACGTGGGCACGACCAACATTCCGGACCAACGCTATCACCAATGTTTGGGTTATCAACCGCCATAGGGCTTCTGAGTCATGCTTACATTCCCACATTCCGCAGCGCCCCAATGTTTGGGTTTACAGACATAGCTGACGTTCTAAAAACAAACTACTTTTGACGCACTTTCCCAATGTTGGTGTAATAAAATACCCACTCTTTTGGTAGAGACCGAAAATGAAACTGTCTGCGTGCGCCGAATGGGCTAAATCCTTGCAATTCTGCCGCACAATCGTGTGCACTTTAGTTAGCAAGTTGCCTTCAATCATCATGCCATCATGGAATAATCGCGCTGCTAATTGTGCCACCTCTGCTGGTAGAAAACGCTAGCCAGCGAAAACGCAATCAAACTGCATAAATTATTCCTATCTACCGTCCGGGAATTCTCAGCATTGCTCAACCCTACAAACAGGTAGGAAACATACGGCCATCATGCATCATTCCGTTTCAAGTCCATGCAATTAGCTCAAAATTTTCACCTCAAAAACAGAAACTGTCTGCCTTCCTCCACCAAACGCCCTGAAAAGGAACGTCTCCCACGAAAATCTGGTGTATCCGGAGCCGCCGACTAGGCATTGAAAAATAGTGCTACTCCATGGTGAAGAAATTCCGAACGTAGCTCGTTAATTACGGTCAGATCCATCCCTAGACAGGAGTCACATCGCACGCCCAAAACAAAGAAACAGCACCTGAATGCAGATTGGCGGTCACCAATTATAACGCTGTAGAGTGCCACGGGCAGCAGCAGAGATAATAGGTTTATTATTTATGCCAGGTAATAGCCCGCCAACTGCCCAGAAGTACATAATGTAGGTACTGTATGCTGTGTTTTGTTGTATAAACTTTCAACCTTTCAAACTTTCAAGTATTACTGGTGTGATGGCGACTACGTCCGCAAAGTAAAAAGTGTGTTGTACAGAAAAAGCACACTGAAAAGAAACTGAGCATTCATTCATTGGTCGGTGCCAGGATCAACTTTATAAAGTGATCACTAACAGAACACAACTCGTAATAACGTACTATGATTGGATCTTGGCTAAAAGCTTGCACAAAGCAATAAGTCAAAATATTCGCTTAGGAAGTTTAGCAACAATTAGCGTACTGTATCGTGTTAAAACTCAAGCTTCACCTTGTCAAGCCAAAGGAACCTGACTGACCAGTTCTTCCAAAAAATAAGAATTTACTGCACAATAGCAACGCACTGGATTCAATTCTTACTGAATGACTGTATTTCAGACTCTCAGACGCTCCCAGAAGCGCTATGTATGCTTTGATTAACGCGAAAATGCTAGGAAACCAATGCTCAATTTTGGCACTTTTCGAAACTTTGAGCTCAATTTTTTCGCGCAAATCAAGAATGCCTATGATATTTTTTTTAGATTCTTATAGTACAGGTGTTGCTCTATTAGGTCCACCAGATGACGCCTCTAGGTAGGCACCTCCAAGCGAGAAAAATTACCTCAAATTTGGGGTCTTTTTGACCAATTTTTCGCGAATAATTCGAGAGGGGAAAAGCAATGGAGTTGAGATTTTATCAGGAGATTCTACGAAGAAAGGTCACATCTTTTGATGTATTCGCGGTTAAATTTGGACCACTGGTTAGAAAGTTATGGGCAAAAAACGATTTTTGGAGCAAAAATCACTAAAAATGTCATAACTCTGCTGTATGGTGGAATATGCAAAAACCATCTCGCACGTGGTCGTTTCTACTCTTATACTAACTAAAAAACACCACTTGGTCCAAATCCCTGACATAGCTACTTTACATGATTTTACCCTTTTTACGTGCATTGGCTCTTAAGTTGTGTTCAAAACTGAAAGTTTGAGCTTTTTGAAGACCTGCTGCTTACCATACATGTAACAGGTCATCCGCCGATGGGGAGGGGGTCTGACGTCGACCGGGGGAGGAGGTCTGACGTCGACCGGGGAGTAATGTATTGAAACATACAGCCCGATTTCGCGAGCGAATTGCTCGCGTCGCTCAGCAACGCGATTTGGCCCGCGATGCTGGCATTCGCCCGCGATTGTGCTCGCCGGCAAGCACGAACATCGCGCCCCCAATCGCTCGCTAGTCGCCACGATGGGCGACACGAGCAAATGCAGTCGCGACGGCGAGCAGAGTTGCAAAAAAGCATTTAGCAAAAAGAAAAATTATTTGTTCTTAGACGCTATAGGCCCAATGTAGTGCGGATAGGACTTATTCTTTACGCGGAAACATGTTGCTTGTCTACTACTCAATACATTATTGCTTCAGATTCTCTATCTAATTATTTGGAAGAAAAAAATGGCCGAAGCGTCATCTGATGAGTTCAAAGAGAGGTTGAATTCGGTGATGGAGGATTCCCGTGGATTTACAGCCTGCAACACCCAGACCATTCGAATTCCGTTGTCGTTGCCAACAGTTGGAAAGAAATATCTAAAGGACTTTCCTGCACAGGTATGTACATGTTGTGGTACTGTAATTTTTTCACCTTTATCTTTTGTTTCGGTACTTTTCTACTACCAAACCTAAGCAAAGGGAGCTGCTGAGCTGTTGGCCTCCACTGAGGTTCAGCAGAGTTACATCCCATCAGCATATATTGGCCGGAAAAATCTAGAGGGAGGGGTACTGTTGTTTGTGTATACACATACACATTTACCATACACAAAAATACACCTTGTTTTTTCAATGTGTATACAGATACACAGACACATACACATTGAAAATCCGATACACATTACCCTGCACAAACAGTACTCAAAATGTGTATTTTTGTGTATGTGTATTTGATCGGCAAAACTCGATAAAATTTCACACAGAATCGTAAAATTTCGATATTTTGCTGCAGTAATAAACGGTAGATATCCTCATGAACCCCCAAAATGGCCTAAGTAACTCAATTTAAAAGCTATCCCAGGTTTCAAGCAGCAGACATTAAGAGATTTGATTTTTCTAGCATTTCTGGCTCAAAGTCTACCAAAATATTGCGTATTCAGTACAATACACATACACAAATATACTTGGTACGAAACCACATTGATCCTCATGAATTATGTCGGCTAAAACCCTTTTGACCCTCTCAGCTAGAACTTTCGACAAAATTTTGGAATCGCAATTCAATAGAGTAATGGGTCGCCAATTCCTCAATTCTTGGTGGTCTTTACCTTCCTTGGGTATGAGTTTGATCACACCTCTGCGTTGGCTGTTGGACAGAAAACCAGTTTCCCAAGCATAATTGTATGCATTTAGCAGTACTCCGCTGATTAAAGGCCAGAATTTGCGATAGAATTCGGGCGGCAAACCATCATCCCCTGGTGATTTATTTGGTTTCATATTGCGCACTGCCTTGAAAAGTTCCCATTCTTCCACTGGCCTATCAAGCTCTGCTGCTTTGTTGAGGGATAACACCCTTACATTGCCAATGAATTCGTTAAGGCTTTCAGGGTCTAATTTCGGTTTGGTAGATTTATACAGGTTAGAATAAAAATCTACCAAGGATTCTTGAATTTGTCTTTGCCCAATAAGTATTTTACCATTGTTACAGAGTTGAAAGATATTACTTTGTGCAAAATTTCTTCGTTCCAAACGCAGAAAATATTTATTGCATTTTCCCCCCAAATTTAGCCATCTTGCTCTCGATCTTATCATGGCACCTCTAGCCTCCTCTTCATACAACTGCTCAAGGTCTCGTTTCAAACTCTGGTACGATTCGAAATCGTCTGAGTCGGCCATCAATTTCTGTGACAATTGTTTCAGTTTACCTTCGATTCTCTTCTTCTGATCCCGCTTTTGACTTGCCTTTTCTTTCCCAAAACGCCTGCTTTCTTCTGCTATCTTATGTTTTAAATAGTCCCATCTAGCGAGTGGGTTCAGAGTTACAGTAGTTCTGAGTGTTTCTGTAATCACATCTGTGATTCTTCTTTGGTAGTCTTCGTCTTTTCAGGCTGATGAGTTAAGCTTATATAAGCCGGGTCCAGGTTTGTAATGATGCAGCCCTTTAAGTTCAAGTAAAACTGCATGGTGATCGGTCTTGATTGCAGGCACGATTGCGCACGTTTTTGTCACGTTTAAGAGTTCCTTGGAAATAAGCCAGAAATCTAGTCGTGATTTGAGTTGCAGTGTTGGCTGTTCCCATGTGAACTGCCGTTTCTGCGGGTGTAAGGATCGCCAAACATCAACAAACCCAAAATCAGCTATAATCTCTAAGAGTTTTTGTCTGCTAGCTTTAGAGGAGTCTCGCGTTTTCTGTCCACCTCTTTTGTCCTTAGCTACATCAATTATTGTGTTAAAGTCGCCACCGATTATCCAGGTATAAGTAGGATCCCAAAACTCCTCAATCAGATCAATAATTGATTGAAAAAACAGGGTACGCTGATTATCATCATTCGGTGCATATACATTTAATAAGGAAACTTTTGTCTGCGCCAGCATCCCTTTTAGCAAAACAAATCTGCCATCGATGTCGAGTCTGGTTGCTTCTACTTTCATGTCTACGTTTTTCTTGAATAGAACCGCCACCCCTTTACTGTTGCTCTCTCCGTGTGAAAAATATGCTTTCCCTTCTCCCCACTGATTCGTCCATATCTGTGTGTCCCTTTTAGTTGAGTGTGTCTCTTGAAGAAATTTTCTGGACGGAAATGATGTATGGGCTCACTTGTTTGCGCTGCTAGATGCGCTTCGCTTTCTGTTCAACAAACGTAAATGGGAATTAGTTTGCTCTAGAAATTCTTGCTCCCTCGGCACGTTTCAATCCGTGTTGTTGGAGCAAGTTTATATAGAACTGGTTCTGTACAAGTGCCAGAGGCACGTCGCTATTCGTGTTATGGTAACTTGTGGTTTACATAGTTGAAAATAATTCTGAAGCAGTTCCATTCTGCTAGACACCTGAAAACCAGAAAACTGAGCTGGAGAAAATTACGCCCAAGAAGTAAGCGTTCCTCTGTAATTTTATTTTACACCGTCCTTCAGCATAATTTTGTAAAAGTCCCATGGATGTTAGTGCTCTGCTCTCTAAAGTGTGACGTTTCGGATGGTTCGAGGAGCAAACCTTTCTGGTTTACAGAGTTACACTATGGCCCCTGTCACACAAAATTAGTACTTTTCTTTGGAATATAGCTATATGATCTACCATACTTTCCAAGTACTACTGTAGGTGAATTTCAATTTTACTCATTACAGACATTGTGCTCGAATTTTTCACTCAATTCCACAAATGTAAAGTGATGACAGAAAGAGCAAGCCTACTGTAACTTTACATGTTCTTGCAACAGGTTCTTCACCGATAACTGGGTTAGACACAGCTGGTTAATGACAAAATCTCATCTTGGGGTCCCGACAGCTCTATATGCAAATGCAGTTCGGGAGTACTTCGCTTTTATCGCTTAATGTTCGTGGATTGCAAAGTGAACTAACCCGTAAATCAAAGTTTGTGTTTTTTAAGCAACAACCAGCTAACATTTTCTTTCTTCAAGAGACACACTCAACTAAAAGGGACACACAGATATGGACGAATCAGTGGGGAGAAGGGAAAGCATATTTTGCACACGGTGAGAGCAACAGTAAAGGGGTGGCGGTTCTATTCAAGAAAAACGTTGACATGAAAGTTGAGGCAACCAGACTCGACACCGATGGCAGGTTTGTTTTGCTAAAAGGGGTGCTGGAGCAGACAAAAGTTTCCTTATTAAATGTATATGCACCGAATGATGATAATCAGCGTACCCTGTTTTTTCAATCAATTATGGATCTGATTGAGGAGTTTTGGGATCCTACCTATACCTGGATAATCGGTGGCGACTTTAACACAATAATTGATGTAGCTAAAGACAAAAGATGTGGACAGAAAACTCGAGACTCGTCTAAAGCTAGCAAACAAAAACTCTTAGAGATTATAGCTGATTTCGGGTTTGTTGATGTTTGGCGATCCTTACATCCGCAGAAACGGCAGTACACATGGGAACAGCCAACACTGCAACTCAAATCACGACTAGATTTCTGGCTTATTTCCAAGGAACTCTTAAACGTAACAAAAACGTGCGCAATCGTGCCTGCGATCAAGACCGATCACCATGCTGTTTTACTTGAACTTAAAGGGCTGCACCATTACAAACCTGGACCCGGTTTATATAAGCTTAACTCATCAGCTTTAAAAGACGAAGACTACCAAAGAAGAATCACAGAAGTGATTACAGAAACACTCAGAACTACAGTAACTCTGAACCCACTCGCTAGATGGGACTATTTAAAACATAAGATAGCAGAAGAAAGCAGGCGTTTTGGGAAAGAAAAGGCAAGTCAAAAGCGTGATCAGAAGAAGAGAATCGAAGGCAAACTGAAACAACTGTCACAGAAATTGATGGCCGACTCCGACGATTTCGAATCGTACCAAAGTTTGAAACGAGACCTTGAGCAGTTGTACGAAGAGGAGGCTAGAGGTGCCATGATAAGGTCGAGAGCAAGATGGCTAGATTTAGGGGAAAAATGCAATAAATACTTCCTGCGTTTGGAACGCAGAAATTTTGCGCAAAGTAATATCTTTCAACTCCGTAACAATGGTAAAATAGTCATTGGGCAAAGACAAATTCAAGAATCCTTGGTAGATTTTTACTCTAACCTGTATAAATTTACAAACCCGAAATTAGACCCTGAAAGCCTTAACGAATTCATTGGCAATGTAAGGGTGTTATCCCTTAACAAAGCAACAGAGCTTGATAAGCCAGTGGAAGAATGGGAACTTTTCAAGGCAGTGCGCAACATGAAACCAAATAAATCACCAGGGGATGACGGTTTACCTCCCGAATTCTATCGCAAATTCTGGCCTTCAATCAGTGAAGTTCTGCTAAATGCATACAATCATGCTTGGGAAACTGGTTTTCTGTCCAACAGCCAACGCAGAGGCGTGATCAAGCTCATACCCAAAGAAGGTAAAGACCAACAAGAATTGAAGAATTGGCGACCCATTACTCTATTGAATTCCGATTCCAAAATTTTGTCGAAAGTTCTAGCTGAGAGAGTCAAAAGGGTTTTAGCCGATATAATTCATGAGGATCAATGTGGCTTCGTACCAAATAGATACATCGGCGAAGCGGTCAGAACCATTTTGGACGTTATTGAGCACTACGAAAACTTGGACAAAACAGGTATGATTCTGTCGCTGGATACGGAGAAAGCTTTTGATTCATTGGAATGGTCATGTATGCAAAGAGCGTTGGAAGCCTTCGGGTTTGGACCAAACTTTAGAAAATGGGTAAACATTATGTACACAAATATTGAGAGCAGGGTCGTTAACAATGGTTTCACTACAAAGCCGATTAAATTAGAACGCGGTGTTCGTCAAGGGGACCCATTGAGTCCCTATTTATACATCATTGCAATCGAAACCTTTGCTAATGCCATAAGAAGTGACAATCGTATCTCAGGACTCCATATATCAGGCATCAACTACCGAATATCCCAATACGCTGATGATACATGCCTCCTTCTGCAGAATTTTCAGGACCTAAAGATTGTCCAAGAAAAGTTGGAATTGTTTGGCTATATTTCAGGTCTGAGAATCAATAAGCAGAAGACTGCTCTGATTGGCCTTGGCAAGTGGAAATTCAAAACCGCAGACGCATTCGGCTTCAAAATGCAACCTCAATCACTAAGGATTTTGGGCATTTATCATTCATACAACAAGGACGTAATGATGCAAGCTAACTATGATGAGCGGCTTTCTAAAATTAAGAACAGTCTGAAAGGCTGGTTAAGGAGAGGCTTAGCTGTACATGGACGAGCATTAGTCCTAAAATCTCTTGGTTTTTCACAGATTATTTACCCCATCACTAATCTCCCTTTCTCGAAAGAGATTCAAAGGAAAGTTGATAAAGTCTCATATAGTATTCTATGGAACTTCAAACCGGAACTTATTAAACGGAAAGTATTAGCACAACCCGGTAAACTTGGTGGTCTGAAGATCCCAATGGCAGAGTATGAAAACTACAGTATCAAGATCAAATGGATCTGCAGATTTCTTAAGAACCCAAATGCAAAATGGGCAAAAATTATTGATAAACAGTTGGAACATTATGGCGGACTGATGTATTTGCTGCAATGCGACTATGATATTGATTATATAACTGGAATTTCTCAGTTTTATAGAGAAATTTTAGATGCTTGGATGGTAGCTAAAACTGTAATAGCAAACCCTCAAAATCGCAGTGTGCTGTCGAGGAAAGTTAATAATAATGAATTTCTCTTGATTGGAAGAAAAACTTTTTACTTTAGTGAGTTACGCAGAAAACGTGCAGATGAAATTACTTGTTTTCTTAATAACCAAGGAGAATTTCTTACTTATACCGAATTTACAATCAGGTACGAACTGGATTCCAAACGATACACATGGCTAAATCACATTCAAATAGTCACAGCTATGAAAGCTTATTGGCGCATTGATACTGCCATTCAAGAAAAGACAGGTAGAATCCAGCGGCAGCATTACTCTTTACTTGATATGAGCACAGATGTCCGTAACGGACGTTATTTCAAAGCTCTTCTCTGTAGTCCTCCACATAATGTTAAACCCACGGGTCAGGAAAAATGGGAGCAGGTTTTTGTAAATCTAAGTGATGCTGATTGGGAACAAATCTGGATTTCCCCAAAGAAACTGGCAGTGGAAACCAAGCTTCAAGCCTTTCAATTTAAAGTACTACACCAGATACTAGTTACAGGTAAACTTCTGCATCGATACAAAATCGAACCAAACGCTTCATGCTTTTATTGCAAGTCATATATGGATGATATTACCCACGCACTTTTAGAATGTCCTCTTATTTCTCGTTTGTGGGCCCAAATCGCACAAACATTTCAGCACATAGAACATCAAGAAGTAGACATCTCGCCATTGGCCATTCTACTAGGTTACTCAAAGAAGCCAAATACAGAAAAATGGATGAGATTTGCGTTAATTGCCAAACACATTATGTATGCTTGTCACAGTACAAAAAGTGTACTTTCAGTGCAGTCATTTATGACAAGACTTACTGCAAAATTTTCCGTTGCCAAGTGTGTTCATGACCAGAACCAAGAGCACAACAAGTACAGACATCAACCATATGAATTTATAAAATGGATAGCTATCTAAATTGATGTACCCCTCCCCATATTGTGATTTCAATATGTGTTGTCTGTTTATGATGTACATATCTGTGTGTCTCAAATTACTGCTGTATTAACCTTTCAATAATAATAAAAAATGTTTAAAAAAAAAAGAATAATCGCTACAACCACTCAGGGAAGCTTTTCTGTAGTAAAAACCTTTGCAGGAATGTACTCAAATTGAAAATAATACAATCAAAGTTCCCTAAAATTCCGAAAAAAGCGATGTCGTTTTTTGCGAACCCCCTCCCCCTCCTGGTGCGTCGTCTATCGTCGCATTTCAGCCGATCCCCCTCCCCCTCTGGAACGACATCGTTTATGGACGGCCCCTTATTGCGTAAACGCAAACAACATTAGTGCAGGGGCACCTCTTTTTCGGGCCAGCCCCATCCAAGGGGCTGCTCTGGTGAGGCATGCCCGCCGGGCATCAAAATCAGGCCCAACCCACCCAAAATCCAGCCTAAACTAAAGTTTTGAAAATTTCGTCTGAATTTTCAAATTAAAACCTAAAATTGTGCCACGCTGGGCCTGTGGTGCACATCTCTGCCATAGTATGTGCAAACGCCACTTCCAATGGACCATTTTCAGATACTGTAGCTCCACCAGGGGCACAAAGGTGCCAAATTTATTTTGAATTAAAATTATATGACAACGCCAAGTCGCATGCGTGTTTAGTTTTGTTTCGTAGGTCGAAAACCCGTCCACTTAATGTTTCAAAATTGTGGACGTCGTTTAAAAACGATCGTAAGTGGGTGTGGGTCGGCCAGGTGGTGCTGGCTCCAAAGCGAAGCCAAGTGTTGGCCGTTGCTCCTGTTTAGGGTTCAGGAGGGCCTGGTCTTTGGTGGCCAGGTTGCGTCCCCTGCGAGCTGTGCAAGATGTGGCCTTGTGCGATGTGGCTTCGTGCTCGCCCAGCGCAGGACTGTGGGGGCTTGTCTGAAGCAGCTGGTCTCTGCTTTCCCTGACACCACCTGCATTTTTGTTTCCTTTTGATTTTTTTAAATTTAACTGCAAAATGTAAAATGATTTTGCAGGTTTTATGGAAGAAGTGTTAGTTATAGAGCTAAAGATGGGCGTTTGGCCTTTCCTTCTCCTCCGATTCTTCATCTCCAGTATTCCTTCTGCTCTGCCACCTTGTTGGCCCAATCTCTTTCTTGTTATTTTCGTTCCTTTCACTGATTTTGTTTTCGCCTCTCTTTTTTGCCATCGGTAAAACCGGCCTCCAACTTATTTCAAGCATGCTCAAACGGATCCTCCTCCTCCTCTGTCTTCTTCTCCTCATTCTCCTTCTCTTCAGTACATACAATGTACATGTAGCAGGGGGGTCTGGAGGGTTTGCCCCCACCCGACTTAGGACAGACCCCCAGGATGAGGACCGCCCCCCCCCCCCCGAGACGATTTTGCCGACCCCTCCCATTTTTCTGGCAAGTAAATTTTTGAGCAAATTTTTGCAATTTTTTACAATTTCAGACACAAAAATTACCAAAATCGGCTGCAAAACAGCACTTTTTAGCTGTATTTCAGCCCAAATTAGCGATTTTTGGCGATTTTTAGCCCAAAACTTGCGATTTTTTCGATTTTTGAACGTTTTTAGTGCCCTACCCCCTCCCAAAATTTTGGCTCAGACACCCCCTGGCCGGCGCCAGACCCCCCCAACCCCCCTCCCCCATCGGTGTTGTAACTATTAAATTTGAAGAGGACCGGCCAAGGTTGAGATCGCAAATAATAATTTTTTGGGTTCTGGTAAAAAATCGAATTTTTTCTAAAGACTCCAAATTTAGCAAACTTAGCCTTTCGGAATATTCAAAATTCACTAGACCTGGAATTCAGCGAGTAAATAATCTCTGTACTCTTTCAATACTGAATGTAACGAAACGACTGTATGAAGTCTAGTAGTGCGTCCACCCGCTCTTTTTCCCAATGAGTAGCGAAACTAAAGATAGATGATAATTGCAAAATTATTTGTTTTGTCTTCATGTTTCTATATTTTTCACTGTTCCGGTCCTGATATGGCGCTTTGAAAAACTAGTGGTCATATTTCGAAATTTTTATAGAAAATTATTAGAAATACTGTTAATTTGTGAATGTTTTAGAACATAATGAGGTCTACAGAGTTAAAACAAGTCGGTTAAATGTACTAATAACCTAATAGTTAATTTTAACTAAACTCATAACTTACTAACTCGTTAATTTTTTGACTAACTCACTAAACTTAGAGAGTGAATTTAATTTAGTTATTAACTTTTTACTTACTAAATTCAAATTTAAAAAGTTTTAACTAACTTTTACTAACTAAATTCAGAAAATTTTCGTTCGGCACAACACTGGTCTGTGGTCGCAAAAAGCATGACAATTGCGAAAATTGAGCACAAAAACGTATATGAATGAAGGATGGACAGATGGGATGGATGAATGGATGGACAGGGTTGAACCTAATGAGGATGGAGTAACAGGGATTGAGAAATGATAGTACGAGGGATGGACAGATGGAGATGGACGAATAGATGACGGATGAAGGGCATACAGATGGGTGAATGGATGAGTTGAAGAATGGAATTAGCATGCAAACTGCCATGAATCATATGAACTGAATGAACGATGATGGGGACAACATGCTGCATACCTGAGCTCAAACTAGCCCGAGAAATTGCCTGCCCAGGCAACAAAGGTGTCAGTCGATGATTGTCAGACAAGGGATTGACTTCTACCCGCAGGTTGGTGTCCCCACTCGTGTACTCAATGTTGAACAGATCATTGTTGTTTGCGTTGAAAGCGCCTGAAAGGTTAGTTAATACAGTCTGGGAAATAACGACATGCATGTTTATGATATCGGTGGTATACATACATAAATGAAGCGCAAAGAGTTTTTACTGTTCTGTACTTGCTCAGACCCTCTGAGAATCTATCTTCCTTTCTATTCAACATTTCTCGCTCACCTCTCAGCAAGACATTCTGACTGAATTTTCTCTGTCTCAGATTTATCGCTGACACTGTGCTTCTTATAGAGGTGACTGATTTCTGAGACACAAACGATGAAACATCACTCTCGTGTTTGTGGATCCAGTAGTAGGTCTTGAGGTAACTGAAGATCGTGCGCATCTCATTTGCGTACCAGTGCAGACTGAGTCCACAGTAGCAACTGTGCACCAGTGACTGTGTCGCTCCTGCGTACTGCTTGTAACTGTTGGACGGACAGCTCAAGTTGACCAGCACAGAGAGGTGGTAGAGCAGACAGACTACCAAGAGACGCACGCAGCTGTTGCTGAATCGCAGTTGCATCTCCACAGGAGTGACGCTCGGTTCCTGCTCTCCCACTATCTGCGGTATCTGGTGTGCATACTGTCTGCGCATGCGGATACCGTAAGCCGACAGAGCAGACACCACCACCATCAACACCACCTCCAGTCCTATGAAGGTGCCTCTACCGCTTCCCTCACAGGTGTAGGAGACAGAGCTGGACTGGAAGGAGAATAGGCAAGAGCTGCGGATGAAGGCGTAGGAGAGACTGGTCCCCCAGATCCACGACCATGACACCCCCACCCGCATTAGCTCGGTCTGGCCGATGTCGAAGTCTGCCGCGTCTATCACATCTATGTAGGAGGAAAAGGCCAGCTGAACTGGACCGGCAAAGTGGGTGGACAGCAGATAGAAGGACAGCCACTGCTGAGTGTCTGTGTGCAGAAAGTTGCGAGCCACCGTCTCAGCTGAGTAGGTCAGCAGTGGTCCCATGTAGCAGAGGAGGAGGTTGAGGCTGAGCAGCAGAGGCACCAGAAGAGGCACTGGCTTCGCTTCCTTCTCCTCAGCAGCAGAAACGATCGACCGTCTGCGCAGTCGCTGCGGAACTTTGGTCTCCACTTTTTTGCGAAGAAACACAACCGTCATGAGGTTGCGAATGAGACTGAATATCAGCCAGCCCAGAGAGGACAGCAGCACCGCTACGGCGCCCATCATCTTTGCTAATTAACGGTTCAGACTGACAGTCTAAAAGCTATCTTCTTTTGGAGAGCATTCGCCTAATAGGATGATTTATCCAAGCAAAGTTTTAGGCCAGCGGGGCATGCAAAATTGCGAAAACAGGCTATGCCTTATTCCCAACAACTACACCATGACTGAGTTCTGCATCCATGCTAATTAGCTTGAAAGAGGTCTTGTTTGCTCCAAGAGAAAATAGGCGTGAGCCAAATTGCATCAGCTGATGCGAGCAGGCTTAAATGACTGATGATGCATCAATGCATGAGCATACGAAAATATGGATGAATAACAGCTGCGGCAACTATCGTACACTATCAGGTCCTGACTGGAATTATCGTTTTACCTTCAGAAGATGCATGTGTAGGTTAGTAAGTCATATGGCAGTTCAGTAGAAAGGCGTGTCGCGCTGGCGTGCTTAAAACATACATGTAGCTGCTGCTACAATTCTATTTTGGAATACAGTCTAACGATGCTACAAGAAAGAAAGATATATCAGACATCAGTGAGCAAGTGGTGAGCCTGTAGATGGGCGTACTCGGAGCTGAGGTTCAAGGTTGGGTATGGTTCCTGATCATCAGATTCAGATGGTTGCTTGATGGGAACCAAATCAATGCCTGGTTCATCTTCATATTCATAATGATATGGCGGTGTTTTGGGAAGCTCGTTTCGCGACAGCAGAGGTTTAGAGTCTTCAGAACCTGCTGGAGGAACTCTACTGAAAGGCAAAGCAATTAGAACTTCTCCTTTTTCTCAACTTTACTTTCCAGTCGGTTCCTGCATTTGAGGTTGATAGTATTCTTCTGGAGGAATGCGTCTTCTTCGGATTGGAGGCGTCGGCGTTTTCAAGACTGGAATTCTGGAGGGCTGAGGTTCTATGCTGAATCATCTGTCCTAGATAACCAACCGCCAGTCAAAGCAAAACTCACGTAACAGGAGCCAACTGTCGTTCTGCAAACGGCCTAACAGGCGGTGGAGCCATCTGGTGTTCAGCAAAGACTGGCTCAACTGGTCTGAAACAAAATTTGTTTCTCTCCATTCTATGTCTTGGTCACTGAGTTACTTTGGCCTTCTAATAGGCTCTTCAAAATTAGCAGGCAGTGTCTCCCAAACCATGTAGTCCTTGGCTGGAACGTTCTTTGGAGCTTTTTTCTTACGTCGCGGAACTAAAACACCCAGTACAGCCATTCAGCAGCTGTTTTGTGAGACAACAAACTTTGCTCGCAGATTCTGCAGCATTTCCAGCAGACAATGCAGATGATGATGAGGATGATGAGAAGCACCACTAACACTGAGATTAGGATAATTGTGCCAACGCTGGAGTCCACTGATCCCACCCATGATGGCAGTTCAAATTCCAGTCTAATTGCACACACCAAAATTTGCATACAACAGTTCCACAGTCGTTACTTGTCACTGCCAAAGCGATTGGTGATTGTGAATTGAAATGAATGCTCCTTGTCTTCGCTGTAGACGGGTGAAATGAGAAGCTTGGCCAGATAGCAGTTGGTACCATTCTTAAAAGCCAAAGCTCACCTTTCTTGGTTAATTGATCATTACCTACCTTAGTCAAAGTTGTGGCTTCATACCGATCTTTGTGTGCTGCTGCTTGCAACTGAATCTCGTCATCAAATGACCACTGCACTTGTTCGTTCGTTGGCTTTGGGTTGGCACAGAACCTCACTTCAACTGCCACACGAGTTGTAGAGTTGTCCAAGCTAATCACTCTGTATCCAGCCCCAGTTATGCCATAGCCGATGATTGGCAGGCCTGAAAGTGCAACAAAATAAAATAGTTTTTACGTGATCCTTGTCAAGCTGTTTTACCTGTCACATCGAGGTTGGTGGCCGCATCTGGCACAACATCGTATGCGAAGCCTTTGGCACACTCCAGCCTACCGCTGGCCACTTGCACACAAGCAGAGCACCAGTAATTTCCTTGGAATGAGTAATTGCGCACTTGAAAACTGCATTCTGACTCCACTTGCTGAAAACTGTCCATTTGACCAATATTGTCACCTGTTGTGTAGATTCATACAATGTTTCCGAAAGGCTGTGTAGGTAACGTGGGCTGACGTTGGAACTGGTTAGAGCAGCTTGCATTTGCCACCTTTCCATCCAATTCTCTACGCCAGAAGATGAGAGGCACAGGGTAGCCGGACGCTTTGCAGATCAGCGAAAATTCACTGTTCAATCGCTGACTATTGCGAGCGTTCACTCTCACACCTCTCAGCGATGAAACACGCAAGACTGGGCTGTCTGAAAGTGGAGACACTCACTACACTGCACTGGAGACTGCTTACCCCTGGCAAGGACCAAGCCAGACCATCAAAGCACATTTATGTATTCCTTAAGCTGCATCTTACCCCAGTGATCAATTCTGACTGCAGCTGAGACCTGTGACAATTTTCTGCCATTGTTGGCATGACAAGAAATGGACTCATAGATGAGATCTGTGATGACCATCAGCGATGGTCCGCTAGAAATCTGTTGACCTCCGGACCCGGTCCACCTAAACATTGTCACTATCTTAGGAAGCAACTGAATCGTTTGCACACCAAACGTCAGAAGCAGGCGGATTGCCTTCCACTTGACAGAGCAGTTCAACAGCTCCCGCCGAAGCACACTGACCGGTTGGTTGGCGATTGCACTCCACATAGAATCGGTTGCCGCCTCTCGCTCCAGGCACAACCACCGGACCATTTCCAGCTGAGTCCACGATTCTAGGCTTATTCAGGAATTTTACGCTGATTGGAACCTAAAAGTACTAGATCAATGAATGCCGGACCCCGGAGTATTTCATACAGTGATGTGCTGAAAGTTGCCGTCAGACCGCGACTCACAGACCAGCGTTTTGCCGTTGAGTTTCTGCGAAACTCTGAGGTTAGTTACTCCAACGGCCTGCAGAAAACCATTCTTTTGTGCAGTGAAATAAGACGAAAATGTGGATTCTGCTCACCGGATGTTCTACAGCTTCGGTGAGGTCTTGCAGGTTGTGGAGTAAGGCGTTTTCAAAGCTTTCCGAGTGCTCACAGTCCAGACATCTGATTTTGAGAGAGCCGTACTCCAAGTTCTGATGGATGCAGTAAATCTGATTGCTGGTTGATTCGTCGTCCCACTCAATCGTCGCCAGAGCCGGCGCATCGGCCCACGGCTGATCAGTGAAGCGGAGATTAGTAATTTGAGCTAAACACTATTGTGTATAATTGACCGGGCCAATTTTTTCGACATTGTCGCCGCCCCAATTGCCAAAAATGTGTTGCAAAAACTTGAAATTTGTTGCAACAATTGTTTAGGCTTTAGCAATAATAAAAATTGTGTTGCAATTTCTGTCACTTGTAGCAATTTCCAGTGCGTAAAGATAGTTTAGAGGATGAGAGTAGAGACTCACCGATTGTATTGAAGAGAAGGGAGGAAATAACCACAATCAATGGCAAATGTTTTGGCATTTAAACTACATTAACTACTATTGGTGGGCACTGCGTCTGTCCGTGTACAGAACAGAGCGTTGACAGTGTTGCGACGCAGCCGTTCACAGATCGATGTTTAAAACCGGTCACCACCTCAATTTAAAATACTACACCTGCGCTGTACGCCCATCTTACTCACCACAACGTCTGGTCTAGTCGTCCTGCCAAAAAACTAAACCCAATTCTTCGCGCGCGTTTGCAAAAGAACAAAGACCGTCATTTGTACAAAAGTCAGCATACTTTTAACATGCATTTTGCGAGAAAGTCAGCTTAGGGTCGGCAAGCAGGTCATCTCACCAGGGATGGACATTTTTCCGAAAAACCTCGGCCTGTTTTTTCCAGTTTTTTCCCGGTTTTTTTTCGGTTTTTTTCCGAAATCGTGGAAAAAACTCCAGCTCTAGTTCTCGGTATCCAGGCCTGGTTTTATGGTTCTAACGCTTTCTAGCACCTTCCTCAGTCTTCTTAGACCTGAAATACACGTCGTACATAGATATAAATCACGAAACAGGCATGAAACAGTGCCTGACAGATTCCATCAGTAACTCTATATGCAAATTTTCTAACAGCAGTTAGCAATTTTGTTTTATTATGCCACATTTGGTCTTTTCTGTTCTTTTCCTAACAGTTTTGAGTCAGTCTGGCCTATTATACATAGCAAAAGTCCATTTTTTAACTGAAAAATAACTTAAATTAGCTATTTTTAGCTTGAGTTTTTTTCCGCGATTTATGTTTTTTTCCGACCCTTATGAAAAATAACTGTTTTTTTTTTCGGAAAAAAGCGGAAAAAACACCGGAAAAACACACCTCACATCCCTGCATCTCACCGATTCGGCTAACGGCTAGACTAGATCACGAACGATTTCTATCGGCGCATATTAGAAGAAAAATACCTTCCTAGAACAGGAGCTACACCCCCTCAAAGTTGGCTCGCCAGCCGCTTTTCGGCCAATTTTGGACCACTAACGGCCGAAATTCAAACGTGTGCCGTTTGCGCAGTTCTAAACCGACAGCTTTCGGATGCGCACCAATCAATAGCTATTTCAAAATTCTTTAAATCCCCACTCAATTTTTTCGTATCGTGCCTGGTTAGCTTGATATTTTCCGTAATGTACCAAAAATGCCCAAAATGCACCCTCCATTTTCTTCAAATATTCGCCCGTAAATCCAGCCACGGAAGTTTGGCAAGGCTGGAACTTGCTTCAAAAGTTAGACCACACTTGCCCAAACATAATCCACACAAAGTAGTCAAAATCTCTTGGGGTCGCGGGGGGTTTGGTCCCCTCAAACGTTGGCGGAAAAACTTTTCTTGCTCAAAATTAAAGTTGAGTCGTGTATCTGCTTCATTTTTTCCTGCTGATCACAAATATAAAGTCCGTGTGGCTAGACTCGGCCCGGATCAGTAGATATCAGGGGGGGGACCCAACCACGACAAATCTCGAAATATGTGCCGGGCCACTTCCGGTGACCGACATTCAAACGGTTGCCATTCGCCCAATTCTCAAGCTATCGACAAGCGGCTTGGTGCATTGTGTAGCGGAGATAATGGGCTTTCCAACAGTGTGCCCCAGTTTAGTATATCCCAATTTTTGACGAAAATGTTTAGCGTTTTTCGCGGTTGAAAGTGATTCAAAAAATTGCTCATTATTTAAACGGTCATAACTTTTGACCACAAAGAGCTAGCCACATACTGATCACACCACATGAAAGACCTCGTCGAGTACAATATTATAGATGACATCAGCATCCAGATTAATCGATTCTAGCCTGAGTAGTAGCGTGCCAAACATGACCATAATTTTTGGGCTCAATTTTCGCACTTGTCATGCTTTCCAAGACCACAGACAGCGAAGCAGTGTTCTAATTGAGTCGTGAGGCCCATCAATCGAAGCGTCTTGGTACCCTGAGTTCAAGAATCATACTCAAACCTAAATTGGTGGCTTCGTATCTATGTTACTGACTGAAGTTATAAACGTCTATTTCATACCCTTCCAGAGCCTAATGTTTGCAGCCATTTTTTCACAAATAGAACATCGAAATTCCAAATTCTGAACGAACATTCTGATGTAGAACGGCGAGACGAATCGATTGGTATGAGAAACGTCTTTCTACGACCACGTTTTCCCGGTGAACAGTAGACATGAATGAATGTCGCTCCGATTTACGCTACAAAAATGGCCTATTTAGTAGGGAATTCATGGTCTTGCTCATCATCCGGTGATCCCAGATGGATCGCTGAGCTACCAATCGATGCACAACGGTCTGTTGAACTCGAAAATCGCGGCTGCATCGCTCTTTTGACCATTGCCATCACTGTACAAGTGGAAATATAGGAGTGGTCAGATTTTCACCTTTGTCTTCTCACATTCTGAGTTAATTCTGGACGAAATAACGGTCGAAAATTAAACTTCTGAATGAACATTCTGATGCAGAACGGCGAGACGAATCGAGTGGTGTGAGAAACGTCTTTCTACGACCAGTTTTCCCGGTGAACAGTAGACATGAATGAATGTCGCTCTGATTTACGCTACAAAAATGGCCTGTTTAGTAGGGAATTCATGGTCTTGCTCATCATCCGGTGATCCCAGATGGATCGCTGAGCTACCAATCGATGCACAACGGTCTGTTGAACTCGAAAATTGGCAAAGTGTTTCGGCAAAGTATCTCTGCAGTGACACATTCAAACAACGGTTCTGGAGTCAAGATCTGCTCATTGGGCATACAGGCTGCTCCCCTTCCGCCATACCCACAAAAGTTATTCAAGCATTTTCTACGCCGACGTGTCACATACTTCCTTATGAAGGTATGTTATTGAACTATCAGTAGGTAGTACAAGCAAGCTGGTCAGTAACTGCTGCATGTGGAATGATTTTAGGATGGCCTTTCCCCTAAGGAAGACAAACAAGAAGCACTGCGCAAGCGACTCGAACATTTAGTTACTGATTCGCGCACAAAGAGAAAAGCTCATGATGAATGTTATCGCTGTGGAGGTACTCTAGTCCACTTTTCTTCTACCTACAACATGGCATTGTAACATTCGCAGAATTCTATACCTTAAATAAACTTTCAGGAGTTGGACACTGGGGTGTAGACTGTATAAGGGAGCCAACAACTGAATTTCTTCCAGATAATGCTTGGAATCAAACAACAGGATAGTCTTGAATATCTGCCATCGTTTGACAGATTGACTCAGGACGAGGGCCCACTAGGCGTGAGGCGTTACACTGCAGAGTGGCAGAAGATGCAGGAAACTCCTGACCTGATCAGTGCCAACACTGCATACAAATCACTTGTTGACGCCACATAACCGGCCAACAAAAATGAGTGGTGACCTGCGGAAATTGTTCTATAGGTAATACATTTTTAGTCTTTAAAGACATGTAACTGTGAACTTGTTAGATTCCACTGTGGGGAAAACACACTGCTGGAAATACACGAACGTGAGTTCCCACAACGCCGTTTTGACATAAACGCAGAATTAGCAGAGAACTGGAGCAGAGCTAATGACCACAGTGCTGTTCTTACTTTACTGCAGCACTGCAGTACTGTTCTCAATGCAATTGGATTGCCAACCGAAAACGTGCTATTCAGAGAAGTTGGTGCATTACCAGCATCACCTGATCTGATTGCATCACCAAATGGGTTCCTTTCTAGTCACGATAAATCGAAGAAGGAAAGCATTCCAGTAAGCATCAAGTGCCCATTCCTAGCAGGTAATGGAAAAGCAAAACCAGCACAGAGACTGCCATTGCAGCACTATGTGCAGCTCACAGCTGAAATGGAGGCATTCGATTCTTTCTCCTGCTTGTATATCAGCTGGACACTGGTTGGCACAACTGTATTTGCTGTGCATCTGGATCCATCTTTTGCTCAAAATCTCTCAACACACCTTACCAACTTCGTGCAGTGTGCAAAGGAAGAGCGTTCCTATGACACGTTTATGGACAAAATCCAGGAAGGAAACGCCACATCTTTATGCAAGGTTGCAAGTCAGCTAGCGGAGCAGTTCAAACCAATCATGCAGCTGGAATCGTGTCTTGACTATGCTGCAAAGAAAAGCGCTAGACAAGTTACAGAGCAAGTTGACAAGATTCACCAACAACTTCAAGGTATATAAGCTATCTCGATACCTAACATAACCTGTTATTTTTGTTTTTGTAGTCCCTGTCTGTACAGCTATGAAAGCAAATATAAAATAATAAAATTTCAATGGATGCATGACATATAGACCGAAGAGCAACGCACTGAAATTTTCGAACTCAGTTGACCATTGCATATCGATTGGTTTCCTTTCCACTAAACTAATAGTTTGCATCTCGTGTCTCACGTGGCAGTGCTATAGCTGAAATTCCATAAAGAACAGGAGTTTCCAAGTTAAAATCGGGATCTCGCGCAAAAATCTCCACTGTTCACCGGGAAAACGTGGTCGTGGAAGGATGTTTTGCATAGCAATCGATTCGTCTAGCCGTTCTGCATTAGAATGTTGGTTCAGAATTTTAATTTTCGACCGTTATTTCGTCCAGAATTAACTCAGAATGTGAGAAGACAAAGGTGAAAATCTGACCACTCCTATATTTCCACTTGTATGGTGATGGCAATGGTTAAAAGAGCGATGCAGCCGCGATTTTCGAGTTCAACAGACCGTTGTGGATCCTTCACCGGTGTGGATGGTAGCTCAGCGATCCATCTGGGATCACCGGATGATGAGCAAGACCAATGAATTTCCTACTAAACAGGCCATTTTTGTAGCGTAAATCAGAGCGACATTCATTCATGTCTACTGTTCACCGGGAAAACGTGGTCGTAGAAAGAAGTTTCTCACACCAATCGATTCGTCTCGCCGTTCTACATCAGAATGTTCGTTCAGAATGTGGAATTTCGATGTTCTATTTGTGAAAAAATGGCTGCAAACATTAGGCTCTGGAAGGGTATGAAATAGGCGTTTATAACTTCGGTCCGTAACATAGATACGAAGCCTCCAATTTAGGTTTGAGTATGATTTTTGAACTCAGCGCACCAAGACGCTTCGATTGATGGGCCTCACGACTCAATTAGAACACTGCTTCGCTGTCTGTGGTCTTGGAAAGCATGACAAGTGCGAAAATTGAGCCCAAAAATTATGGTCATGTTTGGCACGCTACTACTCAGGCTAGGATCGATTAATCTGGATTCCGATGGCATCTATAATATTGTACTCGACGAGCTCTTTCATGTGGTGTGATCAGTATATGGCTAGCTCTTTGTGGTCTGAAGTTATGACCGTTTAAATAATGAGCAATTTTTTGAATCACTTTTAACCGCGAAAAACGCTAAACATTTTCGTCAAAAATTGGGATATACTAAACTGGGGCACACTGTTAGAAAGCCCATTATCTCAGCTACACAATGCACCAAGCCGCTTGTCGATAGCTTGAGAATTGGGCGAATGGCAACCGTTTAAATGTCGGTCACCGGAAGTGGCCCGGCACATATTTCGAGATTTGTCGTGGTTGGGTCCCCCCCCTGGTAGATATCCAAGTCCAAAATTTCGAAAATCAATGCCCTCCTGGTGACCGTATGTTTTGATGGCAACCCTAAACGAGTCACAGTGCAGTTTTCTAGACCTATTTTGACCTGCTGAGTTAAAGAATAACTTCATTTTTGCGCTACGACCTCAGATTCGTGAGTTATGGCCATTTCAAAATCACTACTACGAACAAGTCCAATTATTTTGGCGGTGCTCGAAAAATTACTTTTTTTATCCAGGCTGAAAAATTAATTTCAGACCAGCTTACCAGATGTACTTTTTCTCACTAATTCCAAAAATGACTTCAACAAACAGTGTCCGCAACCCTAATTTGGGTTTCAGAAGACCTAGTTAGGGTTTCGAAGGCCCCAAATAGGGTTCGTAACCCTAATTTGGGTCTCAGAAGCCCTAATTGGGGTTCCTGGGTCCATAGATAGGGTTCTGTAACCCTAATTTGGGTTTCTGAAACCCTATTTAGGGTTCCTTTACCCTACTAAACAGGGGCCAGCAACACTTTGTGTCTCGGGCAGCCCTAGTTAGGGTTCATGCCTGAGTCCCTAAATAGGGTGCAGGAACAATAATTTGCGTTTCAATAAACTGAAAATCACACAAAGCAAGAAAATCTATCTAACATAACGAACGGCCTTACAAAGACCACATATACGGTACGGAATCAGTGCTAAAAAGTACATCGGGTAAGCTGGTCTGAAATTAATTTTTCAGCCTGGATAAAAAAAGTTCGAGCACCGCCAAAATAATTGGACTTGTTCGTAGTAGTGATTTTGAAATGGCCATAACTCACGAATCTGAGGTCGTAGCGCAAAAATGAAGTTATTCTTTAACTCAGCAGGTCAAAATAGGTCTAGAAAACTGCACTGTGACTCGGTTTAGGCTTGCCGCCAAAACATACGGTCACCAGGAGGGCATTGATTTTCGGAACTTTGGGCTTGAATATCTACTGATCCTGGCCGAGTCTAGCCACACGGACTTTATATTTGATGTACAGTACATTCACAAGCGACAGGATAGCCCCGCATTTTGTCACTCTTCATTAGATCTCCATACTGTACCCAGCAGGCCTTGAAACTACAGTACAATGGAAGCATTTCTCTTAGCCAAAACTCTTCTCTTGATCAAAACAATTTTCACTCCAGCAAAACTAAAAAATAATTTCAAAAATTCCTAAACACTGTAAACCCCATTGCTTTTGACAGATTTTCTAGCCTCCAACCTCGGAAATGACTAAATCCATGGCCTTGTAAATAGGAAATTCAGTCAAATGGACTTGTAAAACATTTTGAGCAAATGCCGAATAAATACCGGTATACCGGTATTTTTCGGAAATACCTACCCATACCGAACCGATTCTTGGGTATGCCGAAAAATACCTACCCATACCGAAAATCCCATACCCAAGCAACAGTAGCCCTGAGATTTGTGAGAATTTGGCGTCAGAATTTATTGCCCCTGCTAGTGCCGACCATTTTAAAATTTTCACGGTTATTCTATAGTCTGTTAAAAAAATAAGGGACCTGGCATTTTATATGAACCAGCAAGATATCCCTTACTGCATAGAAATGTATAGAATGAAAGTTATAAATAATTAAAAGTGCAAAATGTTTAATCCACTTTGTATGAAATCTTACATTTTCTTTGAAAGCACCCTACTATTTAATGAATTTCCTGCTGAAAAGAGTTACTATTTCAGAAGCATACACCAGAGTATATTTCTGAGTTGCATTTTTATTTAAAAATTATAAAATGTGGCTAAAATTTGCTGAAAAATTGTTCCAAATTGATTAAAAAATACAAACCTAAATATATGTACAAACCGTTTGCATATGAAGTTCATTTGTATATTTTGCGTAATGATATGCGTAATGCCTATACGCATGCAACAGTAGCCCTAGCTCGACTGGACCCCCATAACACAGTTTTTATTTCAGTATATATTTTTAAGGCTATCAATTTGCTAGTGGTATTTTACTATAGTAAAATAATAGTAAAAAGTTAAATTATGAGCCAATAGTAAAAGTAAAAATTAAATTAAATTAAATTAAATTAACAAAGACTGTCAATAGTAAAACGAAAATTTTACTACTATTTTACTAGTTTTTGGCGAATTCTAACCAAATTCTCAATCAATTTTGCAATAAAAGACGTGTGGGCGCAATTTTCCCAGTAGAACTTCACACATTTTTGTCTCTAAAGCTCTTGAGAACCTCGTATCATGATTAAACCTACATAGCAACTATTTAGCACCTACATTAATTATTCATAAGAGCTGGGCATCATTGACGCAAAATTGCCCCAAACGACTAATAAAATTTCTCACAAACCTTGGGGCTTCGCCCTAAATGGAATGGTTTACATCAAAATGTATCAAATTGGTAGCACTACAAAATTATGAAAAGGGACCCTTAAGGGACCCCCTAGACCCCCTAAAAACTGTGTTGGGGGTTCCAGTCGAGCTAGGACCGGTCAGAAGCAGTTAAAAATTTTTTTTGCTTAAAAATAATTTTGGGCCATTTCTTAATCTACTCTAAAAGTTACCTGTTATCCATCGCCGTCCGAAACTCACATGATTCGCCTTTATCTCGAAATCAATATCGGAATATCGCGTTTTTCTACGCCTTAGCATGTACTATCTGCAAATTCTACAGATTTCGAATTGGTCTGAAATTCTCAAAAAGCGAATTATACACCATTTTGTTTCGCACCTTGGCGATTTTGGTTGAAGATTCGTCGTCATTGATTTTTTGAGGTTGGAACTTGCTGTTGGCGCTTTGGCCCCATATGGAGTACCGTCTTTTTGACGGAATAACATAGCTATATTCGCACATACTGGTTAACAAGGCCAACTGTAAGTCCAGAATGGATTTATTTAACCACAAAAATCGATTGGTAGGACAGCGGATTGAAGCATTGCTAGCAAACCGCTTTGCAATGGAGTGGCTTTTTCTGTTCATGCTTGTTTGTTACTACCAACATACCAACATACCACCGTATTCTTGTATGTATTTGATTAGCGCAAGAAAAAAAGAAAAGGTAATCGATGTACCTGAGCTATCATTTCGGCTGGGGGTTTAGACTTTGAAATTCTGATTGGGCTTCAAATTCAGAGGTACTTGATGGGCAGTTGAGTAGTGAGTTGCCGATTTTTGGGTCTGCTTCAACGGCTTTTTTTGCATATTTTTTTGTGAAAATAGCTTACTTCGAATTCTGTTAGGTTATTATTTAACCAATTTTGTACCTTCGGAAAATTCTGGTAAAAGTTCATGTGCCATGTGCGGTTCCCTGAGGGCTTACAGTTAGGGGTTTATATTAACAACTCCCCGCGCCGGGAGCAATGGGCCATTACCACCAACCGTTAAAATACTTTTATATGCTTGTTTAACGTACAAAAAATGGCATGGTATGATCACATTGAATAAGATGCAGACTCGAGACCATACATGTACATGTACAGGGGGTTTGGGGTTATCCCCCTAGCTGAAAAGGCCAAACCCCCCTCACCCCAACCCCCCCCGGACCCAAAAATACATGTACTAGTGGTGGCTCCCAGTACTAACAAACTGGCTCAGAAATCACTAATTTTTAGCATAAAATTCGCTTGAAAAGCCTTTGGAAACCGAATTTGGCGCTTCCACTGCTGATATTTAAGAGAAATCGGTGTTTTGGAAGCCCTTTTTTCAGTTTTTGCTTGTTTTTAGCTCTAAAACACTATTTGGCAGCTCAAAATAGTGATTTTTAGCGTCCTTACTGAAAAAAACGTGCTACAAACGCATTTCCAGGCGTTTTGGAGCTTTTTGAAATTTGGGACCTCCCTCTGGGCGAAACCCCCTCGACCCCGCACCTGAGGAAAAACCCATTACCCCCTGCCCCAGGTCGGCTCGTAGCTGTTACATGTATGCTCGAGACGATTTTTAGGTAGTTTTTCTGGTGTTTTGATCTCCATAAATAGCACGGGTTCTGGTCAATGAGAGCATGCCACTTATTTAGGTGCAGGTAATGTGTAGATATTGATTGATTGCAAGTATAGGAGTGAGAAGTGCAGCTAGGAGCCATTCAAGTGCGTCTCGTCTCGTATATCAACGGCTGTTGCTTTACAGTCGGTCGGCACCGGAAGAAACTGTTGTCATAGCGGCGTCCATTGTTTTATCAACCAACGCAAACGCCTGCCGATAAGAACTGCAAAAATGCAACCGCACTTCCTTTACTTCAGACATACCGTATACACGCACCTTCTCTATCTAGCCCCTTCTCACTGTAAATTGCAATTTTAGATCTCTGCTCCGTCTATGTAGGAAAATTGCTAAAATTGTTTGTAAAACAGCGATGTTTAGCTGGGCCTGAGCCCGTATTAACAGTTTTTTTGTGATTTTTATTGCTCAATTCTCCCAGATTTGGGCTTCATCCCCGGACCTGGGTCGGGCCCCACAATCCCTTCAGTGAATGACCTGACCTGTACGCATGCGTACATATATACATAAACCCCTCCTGCCAATACCAAGGAGTATTCTGTTTTTGGCACAAGCATGCTGGTTTAAATGATCCCGGAAGAGGTCAGATTTCTAACCCTAGGTTTAAACCTCACGGATTTTTACTTTCAGCGAAGGTGAAAAATTAGCGTTGTCAAAAATGATTGTGCTACACTTCTGAACACAAAGCGTGACCGTATGGCCTAATTTGGGTATTGGTTGTGTCAGCTTAGTTTAGGCGACTGTAATACACGACCGACTTGGTCCTACAACCTGCTTTCTGTTTGGACGGCTACACCCTCATTTTTGAAAATGCCAAATTTTCTCCTTCACTGAAAGTAAAAATGCGCCAGATTTTAATAGGTCCGGCTAGAAAGCTGACTTTTTTTAGGGATTAAAGATCATATAATCATCATCGTTTACCTACAAAAGTTGGCAAAGATCCTATGCAGGATTCGTGAGGTATTTGTATTTAATATTAAGGTCCGCTCATTTCGGAAGGGCATAACTCAGGGCACCGGAAGGCTGAGAGGCTGGGATTCGGTCAGAAGAAAACTATTAACAAAGAATAATAATTGTGCCAAAATTCTTTATGACGGCCATTCAAAAATATTTTGGGAAACTTGAAAAATATGGTCTTTTGCGCAGTTTTTGATGCCCCTTTCAAAAATTGGAAGCCGATGTAGATTAGACGTCAATCTAAAAGAATCTTGCATATGTACGATTGTTTTGCCCACCATAAAGGCATGAAATAGCAGAGAGAGAGAGAGAGACTACGGTAGCGGTGCGGCGGGGCTAATGGATATGGTAGCCGGAGGAGGTAGCGTGTGAGCGGGTGTAATCATTGCAGCAAAGTGTTTGCGCACAAAGGGGTGAGAAAGGAAAATAAGTTTGCCAAACGTCGGTAGCGCAGATGCGGCACTTAATGCGATCCCATCAGACACACTCAATAATGCATCTTTTGTGGCCGCAAATTGTCACCCTCCTTCTCAATAGGGTATTAGGCTCTCGGCTACACAGCGCACCGATCCCCGGTTAATTGGAAAAGCGACAGTGCTAATCGGCTTAGCTCGAGAGGCAATATTTTCGCTCCACATACACACCTGGCCCGCATTTTGCTATTTGCCGCCTCACCGACCACACTACTGTATGTTTTTGAGTTGTCTGCACTTTCAGAATACACGTATGTACATACAGCCTGTGTTCTTGGACAAGTGGCTAGCTTTTGACAGGGTTGAGGAGAGAGGTTTTGCCTACCTTGATAAAAAAAATAAAAATCTCCAAAACGCCCAGAGATGTGTTTCTATTACGTTTAGATTAAGATGGCTATAAGTCCCAAATAGGGCTTAAAGAGCTAAAACAAGCTAAAAATGACAAAAATGCGTCTAAAACATCTTTTATCTTTGTCTTGAATAACAGCACCGGGTGGCTAAAATTAATTACCAAAAAGGAATTAAGCTGACAATCAGTGATTTCTGAGCCAATTTGTTAGTACGCGAACCTGTATTTTCGGGTCGGTGAAGTACTAAATTATGGGGTTTACCTTTACATGAATGGAGTTGTACCTCTCGGGTGGTGATAAAGTTGTGGAAGGGAACACCCCTTATATAATGCGCATTGTGTGTGTGGAAGGGTATAGAGGTATAGAGTCGTGCAAACAAGTCTAATTACTTCTAGCGTGGCTCATTCACCTGTAGCTAGTTAGATTTGTTGTTGTTAGGCCTTGCGGTTCTAGTCAGTTGACGAGTAAATGTTATGCCGAGCGCGATATGAACTGATACGCCAATTTAATTACTGTTTTCATCAAGGAGCTCGCTCTTAAGCACCTCATTATCTAGCGCACACGCTATTTAGGTCTGCCAACACCTGACCGTACCCTACCACTCTGCATCTGTTCTAATCACTGTTTATTAGCCTCCAATTGAGCGCACACGCAATTCATTCAAAACACGCTCCACTGCAATCAAAACAGCTTACGGTAGGTTGGCTGCAGTCCACCCTTTGGAAGAAAGAATCGGTCAAATAAGAGAAACTGGTAGAATAGATTGTACTAAAACTGTTCAGTCTATGGCTACGATGGGTTTTTGAAAACTAATTTATCAGAATTCTTGCCAAGACAGTGCAGTGTTTAGGGTGGTGGAGGGCGCGCGAGGCATTAAATAGCGTTTAGTGTCGTGTCCCTGTTCATGAGTGCTGCCGGTTTGGGAAAACAGTATAAATCAGCGATAGGAGCCAAGGCGGCACCATAAAAGTTGAGCGGCCTCGTCTGATACTATCGAAATATTTGTAGAGAGCGGCGGGGCACACCACAGCTATCACTAGAAGCCGGCGCTATATCTTATTTACTGCGCTTGTGCGACAAGCTCTGTTATTTCTAAGCTCTTCTCTGCCCGGCCGCTCTGTCAACAAACTACAAAATCATGAAATATGCGCTTTATCTCCACTATAATTCAGTCTCGGGGGCCGCAACATTTTGCAACTCTTTTTCCAGCTCCACCTGCGCCCACCAGAGACTGAATTAGGCCTATTTTTTGGCAAAAACTTTCTCAGCAAAAAATTTCTCGGCCACTGGGGTCGAGCAAAAAACAGAGACTGGGAATAGGCGCTCATTCTACAGTAGTGTAGAGCAAAAAAGCTCTCTACCGAAATCGCCATTTTCATGCGGACACCAACCAGTTTTTTCTTTTACACTTGCGAACAGAAGTGAGAGAATTCTAGTTGACTTGTGCAAAAGCTTCAGAATTTTAGTCTCTAGTAGATGTGTATTGTCTGCGAGCGGATCGGTCGTAAAAGTCTGATTTTTTAGTCGGGGACTGTCCCAGTGCCTAGGGTACGGTTTACTTTTGAAAACAAAACGCCCTCTGGCCAGTAACGGAGGCCGTGCAGAGCGACATCATAAAATTACGTGGCTGGTCGTTAAGTATCGAGGTTTATTGCCTTCTTAAGAGACCAGTCGACGCAGTCTGCGCAAACATTTGGTTTCCTACCGTAGACCGACCGAACGTGTTCGGCGCTTTCTGCCGGATCTAATTGCAAAGGTAAATACTGCGTGGGCCGGTGCTGCCGCTTAGATTCATAATAATAATAAAGTGGCAAGGCGTAGGACTATGGCTGCAAAGGACTTCGCAATATCAAAACAGGACGGCTTCCTGTCGGCCGGGCAAAAAGCTCCGGCTCCGAAAACACTAAAACGCGCACCGACCGGACGCGTTTGGGAAGAAGAAGGGTGGGCAAACAGTTTTGATAGGCACAGGCACGCACAATTTGTCTTGCGAGCGCCAGAAACTGGACCAATAGGTGTCAGACATAATTGCGTGTCAACCGAGCAGTGCCTAAGTCTACTCAACTTTTTCTCTCCACCGACCGTTTTATACACACTGGGCTCGGACCTGCACACAACAAGTGACACAATCTCACATGCAATATCTTCGGAGGCTGCACGTACAATAAGCTCGTCTTACATTCAGATCAGTCTTGCTTAGAGTTTAGACCTATCTATCGCGCTCAGTGGCGTACCTGGGCTGAACTTGGAAACATTCACGCTTTTTTGCTTTCTACCCTGGAACGCCACTGATGAGGGACATGGTTAGTGAACCCGATCTCAGCACAACTAGATTCTAGCACAATCAGTCTCTCACCGTCGTTCCGAAGCAGTCGCTTCTTTCTGCTGTTGCGCCACTGCTGCTAACAGTTTCCGATGATCGATCCCGGCCATGGAGGTGGGTGGTGCCAGAGGTTGGACTAGCGGTCCGGCAGGCCAATTTAGCAACGGTAACTGGGCGCCCACTCCCCCCATCAGCTGATCAACCGAAAAAGTCTTGGGGGGTACCAACTGAGGGGGCTTTAGGGGCAACGGCGCTTGCGGCGGCAAGTGGGCCGGCAAAGGCAGACCGGGACGCAGGTCGGCCACCAAAGCCGGGCCGTAGGGGTGAAATCCGTGAGCTGCCATTAGTTGCGGAGCGTAGGGGTGACCGGGAGGGGGTGCGAAGAAGGGTGAAAAGTTCAAGTTGTGGTCCATGTGTTGCTGCGGACGTTTGAATCGCTTTCTCCTTCTAAGGAAACTGCCGTTGTCGAACATGTCTTCAGAGGCGGGGTCGAGAGTCCAATAATTTCCCTTTCCGGGATTGCCGGGCTCGCGCGGAATTTTGATGAAACAGTCGTTTAGCGACAAATTGTGTCGGATGCTGTTCTGCCAGGCCGGGAATTTGTCGCGGTAGTAGGGAAATCGGTTCATAATAAATTCGCAGATCTGCGAGAGAGTCATTTTCTTGGTAGGAGAGTTCAAAATAGACATGGTTATCAGCGCAATGTAACTGTAGGGCGGCTTGACGTGCCCGTTTTTGGACTTCTCCGCTTCGGACGAACACGATTCCTCTTCCTTTGCGTTCTCGTCCGCGGGGATCGGACTGTCAGAGGCGGTCGAATCTGCCTCGGTGGCGCCTGATTCCGGTCGAGTGACGGCGGGTTCCGGTTCCTTAGGGTCGGGATTTTTGGCCCCGGTGGTGCCACAGAGGATGGCCTCCATGGAGAATTGCATTCTCCGCGGTTGATTGATGTGTGACATGCACAAACAGATTCACACTTTAATCGCCGCGCTCACATCTGATCGCAAACTCGGCTCTGGCTCGGTGGCGGCCCGACGGCCGACTTGGCTCCGCCCTCCGCCACTCATTGGTCGAGCCGTCAAGCACCGCCCGCCGCCGCCAATCAGCCGCAGAGCCGTCTATTAGGCTTACAAAACAAACACCAGACATAGGTGTGAAGCGGTTGCAAAGCTTTTGTGTAAGCTGGGAAGCGTTTGTAGACGCCGCTAGACCAGGTGTGTCCGGCAAACATGGCACGATCAAGAAAGCTTGCCGCTCTCTGACGCGAAAAGACAGCTGTGACTACTTAACAAAACGCTGCTGCCTTGTCTTCCGCTTAGCTCATCTGATATTAGTGGCCTGTTGTTTTTGCGCAAAAACTCTTGTTTGTCCAGCATTCTTTTACCAAGCGCAACCTCAGAGTGAGGTAAAATCAGACATTCCGGGCTGCGGGCAGGTAGGCACTTTTTGGCTAAAATCAAACTATTCTGGCTTTACTTTTTACTTTGTACATGTGCGTTGTAATAAACCTTTTAAAAACCTTTAACTTTACTCTTTACTAATTTCTTTGTACATGTGCATTGTAATAAACCTTTTAAAAACCTTTAACTTTACTCTTTACTAATTTCTCATATTTTCTATACAAAATTGTACCCAATGTCTGGCTTGTTTTGCGTCAGTCTATAAAGCGACGGGAGAGGAAAAGATCCAAAAAAGCGCCAATCACAAGTGCCGACTACCTGTGGTTGGCGGTGGCTAATGAGTTTTTGTGTCAAAGCGTTCATCTGCCCCAGAATGTGGTCAAGTGGCTGAGCGGCGGCTCACAACTCCCAGGACAGGTGCCGGTCAATCGTTGGACCCCACAAATTGGCCGTGGCTTGTCCGCAAACAAGCCCTCAGCGTTAATCCGCTTTGACCGCCGAACGGTTGCGCAACGCTCAGTCAGGTAGAAAGAGTACCGGCCGATAAGATGATGCGTCTAAGCCGGTAGCCTAAATGATTGCTTGTGCGCCCGTTGGGGGGTCCGGGTGGGTGGGAAAGAGTAAAGTTGCTTCTGTGTGTAAGGTTGTAATCCAAAAATGATCGGCCGAGCGGTGTCGCCAGAGTTGGTTTAGATGGACAGAACGATAAGAGTTGTTTTGGTGGTCGAACCAGCGACGCACTGACACACATAAATCAACCACCTCTCAGCCTACCTCTGTCTATTATGTGCATATCAATGATCCGCCTTACACTGAATACTAATTAATTGGCCCGCTAACCTCTGGTTCAGGTTGAGTGCTCATTTTTGTATAATCAAATTCTGTCCCTACACCCTTGTCGGCCAACACTTATCTATCTTTTTGTTGAACAAATACATACATGCAGCTTTTCCGGGCCATGTGCCGTCGAAAAATGGTTTACCTAGGGGTCCAAAAGGTCTGGAAATGTATTTTTGAACGTTTTCTTTGTTTGTAAGGCAAATTTGCACTCCCAAATTGCGTTTCAGAGCTAAAAATCCATGAAATGAGAAAAAAATTGTTTTTAAACGCATCTTTTTCTCAAATGTCAGCAGTGGAAACACCAATTCGGTTACCAACGGCTTTTTAAGCGGATTATGAATCAAAATTTGTGATTTCTGAGTCAGTTTGTTAGTACTGGAGCCGGTACTAGTAGATACGTGTATTTTCGGTTCGTGGGGTCCCGAACTGCTCAGAGGAGGGTGTTTGGCCTTTGCAGCTGCAGGTAGAAGATTCCATAAACACGGACAGGCGCTGGCGTACACATCTACGCGAACAGGGGGCCGAAATGGGCTAGCATTCTAACACTTTTGCAGTAGACATAAGTTGATTCTGTGTTGGCTCCCCTAATGCTTACGATAGACAGAAGATATTTGCAGTAGGTAATACAGTAAGCGAGAGAGAGGGAGAGAGAGAGGGGTGTAGCGAGTGGTTAGGCAGCTGTTGAAGGGAAGCAAAACGTTGGTTGTAAAAGCAGACAGACCGACTATGAGAAATGGCGCGGCAACTGTTTGGCAGCGCCAATCGTTCCAACAACAACACGGCTCTACGGAATGAAGAAACATTATTGCACGAGAACAGGCCTCTGCAGCCACCGTTCTTGTGTTTACCCAGCCTTCTCGGGCCTCAAACTAACTGACAAGTTGCACCTGGCGCTTGGGAACCGACCGGCAGACCCTCGGACGCCTCTACCAGCCTCCTACCATCTACATACACATATCTATGCTGTAATTTGCCTGAGACTTCTGTTCCTGAAACCGAACCTCTAGAGGAGGCTAGAGTTTCGTTGTAAAACATTCGAAAACAAGAAGACAGATCAGGTGGTGAGGCTGGGGCCTAAGCTGGGACACTTTCCCAACCAGTCAGCTCCAGTCAGCCCAGCCGTCAGTCAGAGACTACCGGTTTATGGGTTAGACGCTCAAAAAGTTCTTGAATTAATGACCTAACGGCGAGTAGACGAAAGAAAAGAAAATATGTCCTCTTCTACAACTGCTGTCGATCGATCATACGAACTCTGACCTTTGTGTTGGGTGGTTGGCGCAAGGCACCTGACAAATTGGGCGCAGTTAGGCACGCCTGCACTCACTGACACCTGACTGACATAAATCAGACTCTAAAGACGAATATATGTTATCGTTCGGGACCGTTTACAAATTGCTTCCACTGAGGTGCGAGAGCGCAAACAGTTGTGGTTATAATTCTACAACAAAGGGAGCCGGTGTCCAAAAAATGCCGCCCGGCCAATTTAGCGCCCCATCAGTGTGCACCTCGTTAGGCCTCGGCTTTTTGCACTCACTAAATTAGCGCCGAGAATTTACGACCGGTCGGGGCCGGACCGCTGTTTAGTAGGATGGAAGTTGACAAACAAAAGGTGCGCATAAGGCCGGGGCCAACGTGCAGAGTTGAAACAGCGTGCCGGACTTTTTATCGCCGACAGATCGCGACGCGTCAGAACCAGTGGTGCCGCAGTGATGAATCGAATGTGACAACTGCGGCGACTGATACGGTCAGGTTGAGTTGAAAGTTCCAAAATATTACAACAACACATAACAAAACATTGGGCACGGCCTGGACGCGCAAAAACAGCGCCTCTATGTAATGTGCGCGCGCCTCGGGCGGCGGCGCGCGCTGTCAAACGCACGCCAGCGTCTAAACCGACACTTGGACTTTGAATGATCAGGTCGAATTAATTTCACTCTTTTTATAGGTGGGAAACGGAATCGGTTCGGTAGAAGCCGCTCTGACTCCTTCAAACCTTACTCTCAAATCAGAACTAAATGCCAGCCTTCGTTCTCAATCCGACTTAACGAAAAAGTCAGACCAGCCGAAAAAATTAGAACTAGAACTCAATAATTAGAAAATTTCATGTTCCGCCACCTGCCTGGTTTTTATAAAAAATGGCTCTAATCTAAGTATGACTTTGACTTTGACTAAAGTCTGTTCAAAAATTATTGGCGAGATACGGTTTTTGATTTTTTTCTCAAAAACTTTCCTCTAGACCCCCCTATATTTTTATATGTACTTGTAGCCAACGCTCCCCTCTACATTTCGCAACTGTTACTTCCGTCCTATTTGCATATGAACAATGAAAACGGCCAAAAACTAAAATTTGTCAGAGTTGACACCCTCTAAACGTGCTTGAAATTTGACGCCGATACCAGATTCCGATTCCCCAGAGTCTTGCCGTCTCGAATCATACCACTTTCATGGGTCCACGACCATTTTGAAGCAAGTTACGCGCAATTTCCCGAGGGGTACTCGCTCAAAAATCGACGAAAATTTTTGCGCTCCCATAGTAAAACATACTTAGTGGGGCAAAACGACCTTTTTTATCTGACAAATTTCCTGAAACCATTTTTTCTAGTCAATTAGGACCCGAGGCATTCAATGGTGTCGTCCGTTTTGGCATCCGACTCTTGTGGAGGGTGTTAGAGCCCCTGAATGTCAAAAAGGCACAGTTTGGGTGCTTCAAATAGCGACTCAATACAAGTGCAATATAGCTTCTAGGGGTATCTTTTTGCGCAAAATCCACAGAAAACAACCCCGAAAAGCCATTTCTCACTCCTGACCACGTTTTGGGTAGTTTCAGGAAAGGCAAGCTTGAAACTGCACATTTGGCCCGCATAATGTTGAAGAAGGAAGATGCCTTTACCGCAATTTAGGACAAATACTTGTGCTTCTTTCTGATTCATCAGTGAGTAGGGAAACATAACACCGTTCTCTTAAAGGTTTTCAAGTATCGAGATAAACTGCTCTGCTCTATACAACATTTTGTGGAACAAAAATCCGAGCCCAGCTGCTGTGTGATTACTAACGCATATGTGTTTCACTAACCTATTTCAGAAATAAAACTTTGTTCGCAAAAAAACATCGTTACGCATCGAAATCTTCATACGGAAGCAATTGGCAATTTGAAATTGCCAGTTAGACAGCTCACAGCAGTACTGCGCAAATCTGTCGTCATCGTATAAACACGCAAATAAACCACAAACAGCATGCATCTCCTTTGTAAAAGCTCAAAGCGCACTCTAAGCTACCCATGTGTATTTCCCGTTCCGCTGTATGCAAATTTATTCTGGACAGCAAAATCAAAATTCATGGTACATTAACAAAAAGCTTGCAAACAGAGACATTTCTTTTATGTTGAGTTTTACTCGATCGGTCCGGGATCCTCACCTCAGAAAGCGTCTACCATATTTATTTGCGTGTGTGCCACAATGTATGTATGTACAGAGTGTGCCAAAAAAACAACCCAGCAGATTTTTCGCTGTAGCAACCTCAAATCTCAACCGATTTGAATATGAATCCTTTTTAAATGAAAGATAAATAAATCCTTGAAAGGCTGCTGAAATTTTCATAAATGTGCTCTGCTTAGTTCCTGAGATATTGGCTCTGAAAATCAAAACAGTGATTTTGGCAGTGAACAAGAGGGATTTTTTTATTCTTCTGTACTTCGTAATGAAACGGATTCCTGCTACTGCTAAGGGCTCTTGGAGGCTTTACAGGTGACATAGAAACTCGGTTTACTTCAACACTAAAGTATCATTAGCCCTAGCAGTAGGAATCTGCTTTATTATGAAATGCAACGGAATGGCTCTTGTTCTTTGCCAAAATCTGTTTCGACTTAGAAGGCAAATATCTCAAGAACTAAACTTTGAATCTCAATAAAAATTGCACCAATCTTTGAAGAATTTATCAGTCTTTCATTCAAAAAAGGATTCATTCAAATCGGTTCAGATTTATGGTTGTCAAAGTAAAAAATCTGCTGGGTTGTTCTTTATCACTCTTGTTCATTGCCAAAATCTCTGTTTTGAATTTGAGGACAAATATCTCAGGAACTAAGCAGGCTATCTTAATAAACGGTACATCAATCTTTCAAGAATTTATTTATCTGTCATTTAAAAAAGGATTCATTCAAATCAGTTGAGATTAGCGGTTGCTACAGCAAAAACTCTGCTGGGTTGTATTTTTTGGCACACCCTGTATGTTGTTGTTGCACAGTAAGTCACTCAAAGTGTATGTAAAAGTGCGGATTTTCTGGCTAAACTGTCTCAACCGATTCTTTTTAGTTGGGTATGCACGTCTGGGCTACCAATTGAAAAACGTGGTCTGGGGCTGTACGGTATAAGCGGCAAGGACCGTGACCGTTTTAGATAAATTTTAAAAACATGCAGCGGAACGCAACTTTACCATAAAAAGGTGTCATTGACGTCTGCAGGTCTAGTCCAGGGGGGGTCCGACCGGAACAAATCCCAAAATATGATGGGCGCCATCAAGCTCAGCGCACGTACCGACGGTGTGCCTTAACCGATCCGGTCGCGTTACCCACCGTTGGATAGGTCTTTGCGTTGGCTTTCAAATGAGCTAAGCAGCGCCGTCATCCAACCATGTTTGCGCGCGAAATTCAAATTTTAGCGACTCGGCTCTATTATTTGATTTTATACCTAAACGGGAAACGTTGCCATTTTTGTAATTTTGATCGTAGGTCAATGCGCCAACCGTCAAACGACGCAGCGTGACGAGATCTACAGTTTCCATGCATCGCCATCGTTCTGCGCCTTCCGGCGCCAACACTAGATGTCTGAGAGTGAAGCAGTCGATGGCCGTTTTTGCCACTTATTCCTGTGTAGTTTTCAGGCCATAGTTCACTTCGCAGTTGACAGATTTAGCTGGTTCATGCACGAAAACACTCCTAAATGAACGCAGAATGCGTTTAACACAACCTGGGCGCTCGGCAATGCAAGCAATCCACCGTAGGACCTCCAGTATCAGCATTACCCAACTATCGGGAAAAAGTATGTCAGAAAGATGATCGATTTTCTCACTAACGAAAAACAAATTTGCATATCTGCTGAATACGATTTTGAGAGCACATCAAGAGCTTTCATTTGGTGCATTACATGCCCTTGTAGCATATCGGCAATATGGTGTTCATTTTCGATTTTTCTTTTTTGTACGATTTGAGAGCTGGATTTTTGACAGTTTTTGGTCTGTTTCTTGCGCAAAAATGATCGCATTGAGTCCGTTCTGCTGTCAAATGAATCGCCACGGTCCGCTGTGTCTTCTGATGGATAGATTATTTGCATTGGCCTGCGCATTTTATAGTTATAGTGCAAAATCGTCTGAAATTCATGACAAATCTGCCATTTAAATCAAGTAGTGCATCCAACTGGACTTACGGTAGTATATGATACTATAACCATAAAATGCGTGGACCAATCCAAATAAGCTATCCACCAAAAGACGCAGCGGACCGTGCCGATTCATTTGATAGCAGAACGGACTCGATGCGATCATGTTTGCTCAAGAAACAGATCAAAAACCGTCAAAAATCCAGCTCTCATATCATACAAAAAAGAAGAATCGAAAATGAACACCATATTGCCGATACGCTACAAGGGCATGTAATGCACCAAATGAAAGGTCTTGATGTGCAATCGTATTCAGCAGATATGCAAATTTGTTTTTCGTCAGCGAGAAAATCGATGTTCTTTCAGACACACTTTTTCCCGATAGTCGGGTAATGCTGATACTGGAGGTCCTACAGTGGATTGCTTGGATTGCCGAGCGCCCCGGTTGTGTAATTAGCATTCTGCGTTCATTTAGAAGTGTTTTCGTGCATGAACCAGCTAAATCTGTCAACCGCGAAGTGAACTATGGCCTGAAAACTACTCAGGAATAAGTGGCAAAAACGGCCAAATTCGACTGCTTCACTCTCAGACATCTAGTGTTGGCGCCGGAAGGAGTAGAACGATGGTGATGCATGGAAACTGTAGATCTCGTCACGCTGCGTCGTTTGACGGTTGGCGCATTGACGGACGATCAAAATTGCAAAAATCGCAACGTTTCCCGTTTAGGTAGAAAATCAAATAATAGAGCCGAGTCACTAAAATTTGAATTTCGCGCGCAAACATGGTTGCATGACGGCGCTGCTTAGCTCATTTGAAAGCCAACGCAAAGACCTATCGAACGGTGCGTAACACGACCGGATCGGTTAAGGCACACCGTTGGTACGTGCGCTGAGCTTGATGGCGCCCATCATATTTTGAGATTTGTTGCGGTCGGACCCCCCTGGTCTAGTCCTTGGAGCGCGCCGCTTATTTGTTTCAGAAACATACATGTAACACGTCATCCGTCGAAGGGGGAGGCGGGTTGGGGGGTCTGGCGCCGGCCAGGGGGGATTTGAGCCAAAATTTTGGGAGGGGGGTTGGGCACTAAAAACCGCTCAAATATCGAAAAAAATCGCTATTTTGTGCTAAAAATAGTCAGAAATCGCTATTTTGGGCTGAAACACAGCTAAAAAGTGCTGTTTTGCAGGCAATTTTGGCAATTTTTATGCATTGTTTGATATTGCATATACGTATGCGTCCAACCATAATCAAGACTCAATCGAATCAGAGAATGACTCTTAAACCGGTAAACTTAAACTCTCTTTCTTTCCTGTACCGGTAGAAACAAACAATTTTTCCGTTCAGCTCACCTGAATGGAAAAAATTGAAACGCCTCTATGAGCCCAATTCTTGACCGTTTGTTCTGTAAATTGGTTTAGAATTTCACTTGTACAACCTGTAGTGGCTGTCAAATTTGCAGGAAAAATTGTCAGCTTGTTGGCTTCGCAACGGTTGTTCAAAATTTTCAGGCGAGCTGAACGGAAAAATTGTTTGTTTCTACCGGTGCTGGTTCGATAAGAAAGTAACGCGCCGTCTTGAGATTGTGTCTGGGTTTGCTCTGACCCAGATTTGGGTCGTCGATGTGGTACCGGCAGTGGTAGTTAGCAGTTGAGAGAGTGTTGGTGTTGGTTTGGCAGAGAGCGCCAGTAAAGCTGTTGGCAAGTCTGTGTCGGGCACTTGCTTAGGTCGTCGCGGACCCAGAACAGACGCGAAGGAGCCCAGTCAGTGCAACTCCAGTCAATTGGGCCACAACATCACAACGCCGACAGTTTCCCACAACAGCCAAGTCCCATGCCTGTTTAGTTTTGTTTCGTAGTTCGAAAACCCATCCAATTAATGTTTCAAAATAGCGGACGTCGTTTAAAAACGATGGGGAGTAGGTGTGGGTCGGCCAGGTGGTGCTGGCTCCAAAGCGAAGCCAAGTGTTGGCCGTTGCTCCTGTTTGGGGTTCAGGAGGGCCTGGTCTCTGGTGGCCAGGTTGCGTCCCCCGGTAGAGCTGTGCAAAATGGACAGTGCGCTAGTCGGGCTGCTTTCCGCGCAGGACTGTGGGGGCCAGCTTCAGCTGCTCTCTGCTTTCCCTGACATCATCTGCCTTTTTGCTTTTTGCAGAAATAAAATTTCACACCTTACCACGCAGTAAGTGTTCTTTTGACCTGCGTAAAGGGAGACGTTGCCGCTGCTGTGTAGGTAGAGGCCGCTCAGAGTGTAGCGAAACGCAATGGCCGCGCAATCAGGCCGAGACCATCCGTCTTTCCGAACGCAGGTATAATTTACAGAAGGCAGAAGCGACTCCATTTGGATTATTATTCGGATGCTTTATCGTGCTGACAAGGCTAAAATAAGAGCGGAAAAGTCCACCCTGAGTAAAGACAGAGGGAACGCGTGATTGGCCAGTCACAGTCAGTCAGGCTTTTTTGAAAATTTAAGTGAATGCAAAAAACATTCCCTGCGTGATTACCATTTTTTAGGCACGCTTTGAGTGCGGCTGTTATGCAGGCATTTGCCACAAATTTTCGTGATTGCATGTCCCTATGGCCAGGCACGCAAAAAATTTCTGCGTCTAAAAGAGCTAGGCAAAGACTGGGAAAGCAAATATTATAAAATCAGTTTATTTCTGCCCTACGGTTGACAAACCGAACTTTATACCAACTGTTGCGCAAGTAATCGACGTTGTTAACCGTTTACCGTTGGCTCAGGTGATACAGAGCGTGCAGGCAGAGTTGGGGCGAACTGTCCGGATATCACTTCAAAACGCAAAGGTGCTTGTTTGCTTGTTGACACCAAGTCCGACGCACTGCTCTACCGCGACGTCGCGTCTTGGCCATGGGTAGTTTACGCTATCCCGTGTGTCACGGCGGCCCCGGCACCCGTGGAAGCGGTGTGTTTGTGGGTTCGAAACCTGTCGAGGCGATGGGAAGTAGTCGACACAAAGCCCAACCCAGGCCATCGAAAGTCAGCAATGGCAAGTAGATAAATGGGAACCAAACCTTAGCTGTCTTGCACACACCGACAGCAAAGGGGAGGGTTGTAGTTAAGGAGGCTGCCGGACTTTGTGTCTCTTCCTGCTCTATAGCAGTTGGCTACTCCTAGTCCGAAAGGACAAAATGTTACAACAACAATTTCAAAAATGTAAGTGGCGCGGCAGAGCGGCGTGATAAATTGCCAGTGCCACCCGGGTGGCAGAAGTGCAAATATGCCTGTAGGGGCCGGTATACAAAAACGAGTTTGCGTGAGAAAAGGAATTCTGCAAAATTTTGCCTATTCGACCGTTGTTTATTTACTTTTCTCAAGCTGCTAAGCGGCCTCAAAGTATGAATTATTCATTTTACAATAGCCAACTTGAATGACACCTTTAATTCGGCGAATTCCGGCTGACTAATAGCTTTATATAAAAACGCAGCAAACAGATTTGAAGCTATCAAATGCTCCTACAGATTCATAGCGTAACGGTGATGTTATTTCGTAAACTACAGTTTCTGCTCTTCAATCTATGCTTAGCCTGCAGTTCCTCCGGTTCGTGATTTTATAGCTGATATTGTGTAGTGACCAGCTAAATAATTCAGCAGAAGTAGCAGTCACTTTTGATCAGAAAGCGCTGGAAAATGCAGTGAAAGTTGGCCAAATTGTTGAGAGAGAAGAACGAGAAACAGAGATCACTCGAAATACCAAATTTGGTGAGATTTTATAAAATCAATCGTACTATGGCATTTTGTTGTTTCAGTGCTAAATTCTGACTCATCTACACCGAATCCCCACAGTCTCTTGTTGAAGCCAAGCCGCCAAGCTCTTGAACAAAGTAAAGTGGCCAGTGTTCTTCTAGAGACCACTAAGCTACTAGACAAAAGGTACTGTACTTCTGTCCGCACCAATCTGTCTGTACAATCCATGATCGCAGTCTGTACTGAAGTTTCAGCAATAGTCAGTACGCTGCCACCAACAACGAGTTGTCAAAAGAACTGAATTTTACCAGCTACTTTCCAAGTACAGTATACACCTTTTTATTTGTTTACTAATAATAAGTTCAGTGCCACGCGGTACCTACCTGTGCTGTACAGTAGTACGATTATGGTTGGTGCTATACCTTCACTTAGACTAGACCCCCGAGACGATTTTACGGCCAAGTATTTTTTCCGCAAATTTGTTGCTTTATTTTACAATTTCAGACACTAAAATTGCCTTTTTAACAGCACTTTTTAGCTCAATTTCAGCCCAAATACACGATTTTCTTGCTGAAAGTTGAGATTTTTTTGCTATTTTTTACCGTTTTCTAGTCTTGGGTTTTTCCGAAATTTAGCCCTCCCAAAAATAAGCCAACCTGGGCCTATTTTATGTTTACTTTTCCGTAAATAACCCTTGGGCTTATTTTTGGTTTCAACATTTTGCGTCTCTAGGGCGTAAATTGGCAGTTTTGACAAGTAAAATCTGTGAAAACAAGTAAAAATATTACGAAAAACTAGGTAAATTGCGGCAAAATGCGAAACAGTGCATGCAAAATGCAATGCTATTTGACAAGATCACTAACTATTCATTCATTCACAAACAGCATTGATCGATTGCATTAGCTCGGTTTTATTGCTTTTGACTGAAAAAGGCGGTAAAATGAAGTTTCAGTCAATAAGCCCATCGGCTTATTTTCGGTTTAAATGTGGAGACCAAAAAGTGCCAAAACCTAAAACAAGCCCATGGGCATATTTATTTATGGAAAAACCCGCTTCCCCCACCGGCGGATGACCTGTTACATGTACAGTATACTGTACTGTCTAACTCTGTGTACTCCACTCTACTGTATGTACTGTACAGTTCTGTAATGTACTATATGTTCAGTTCTGCACTGTATGGTATGGTGCGCTATGGTACTATATCATAGTTACCATACTCCATTCCATGGTACAGTGCCTTCCGATTCCGATCCGATTTGCGGGGGCCTCCTACCATGGGATTCCTGGTCCATTTCACCACCTCCGTGATTCGTCATCTCGGACGTTGCCCTTCTTTCACTGCCAGCCACTCCTAGCGATGTTGCTTGGTGCCGGTCACCAGGAGGGCGGCCGGCGTGTTGATGCAATGATGCTGACAGCTCCCGACGGCCGCCGGTGCCCCATATGCCAGAGGGCTCCCCGCATAGTTGGTTTCTCAGACAGCTTCTTCTGACATCGTAGATCTTCTTCTCCAACGCGGCATGCTTCGTGCAGCGGCTTGTGCTTAGGCAGATCCAGTCGGTTACCATTTTACCTACAGGGTGTCTCAAAAAATGATCAGATTTCTTTTTACTGCCATTTCCGCAAATTTTGACCAAATAGGCTGAAATTTGGACCATAGGTGGCACAATTCGGGGAATTTTATGTGTTAAAGTTTGGTGCACTAGGCTTGACTCATTCCCGAGAAATTTAAAAAAAAGTGAAATTTGGTAATTTCAATAGTGAAAGCCGGTAACGAAAAATGGAAACATTTCTCTTTCCTGTATCTTTTCTAATTTTTGTCGGAATTGGATGAAATCTGGACTGTAAACGCAGAAGTTCAGGGTAATTCGTGTGTAAAAAGTTGACGCATGAACTCCAACGCTATCGTTAGAGTTTAGGCGATAATATAATGTAACGTTTTTTCGGTGACCGGCTTTCGCTATTGAAATTACCAAATTTCACTTTTTTGAAATTTCTCGAGAATTAGTCAAGCATAGTGCACCAAACTTTAACACATAAAATTCCCCGAATTTTGGCATCTATGGTCCAAATTTCAGCCTATTTGGTCAAAATTTACGGAAATGGCAGTGAAAAGAAATGTGATCATTTTTTCAGTGACCGGCTTTCACTATTGATTTAATAAATTTCACTTTTTTGAAATTTCTCGGGAATGAGTCAAGCCTAGTCCACCAAACTTTAACACATAAAATTCCCCGAATTTTAGCACCTATAGTCCAAATTTCAGCCTACTTGGTCAACATTTGCGGAAATAGCAGTAAAAAGAAATGTGATCATTTTTTGAGACACCCTGTACTCATACATGTAACAGGGGGGTCTGGGGGGGGTCTGCCCCCCACCCGACTTAGGCCACACCCCCCCATCTGGGGCCCCCCCCCCCCCCCCCCCCCCGAGACGATTTCACCGACCCCTCCCCTCCGATTTTTCTGGCAAGTAAATTTCCGAGCAAATTTTTGCAATTTTTTACAATTTCACACACAAAAATTGCCAAAATCGCCTGCAAAACAGCACTTTTTAGCTGTATTTCAGCCCAAATTAGCGATTTTTCGCGATTTTTAGGCCAAAAATTGCGATTTTTTCGATTTTTGAGCGTTTTTTAGTGCCCACCCCCCTCCCCCAAAATTTTGGCTCAGACCCCCCCCCGGCCGGCGCCAGACCCCCCCAACCCCCCTCCCCCCATCGGCGGATGACCTGTTACATGTATGCCTGTACTAGCTGTCACCAGCTTTCGGTGGCCTGGGTGGAGCTTTGCGCCGACGACCAACCCTTGCGGCAAGAAACTTGCGGCGCCTAGAGGATGAGCGTAGGACGTCGCGCACAGTGGCTATGCTGCCTAAACCACTACACCAATTGTGCCTTGCGGTCCAGTATCGTGTTAAAGCGCAGTGTAGGAAACCGTGCCACATGGCAGCAGACTATGGCAAGTCATCATGACCATAGTGTACTGTACTGTAGCAATGCAGTTTGGTGCAAACGAACGTGAACTTCTTGTAGGTATGGACAAGCTGAGCCGTAACAGTGAGCGTTGTTCGTGGATCTCGTGTGATACAGACACTCCCTAGTCCCTACCGCACCTATTCTGGCTGGTGCAACAATCTCCGCCGTCCTGACAGAGGTGCTGCCTTTTGGCCTTTTCGCAGACTCAGCACTCCTGCTTACGACGATGGTAAAAACAACCGATGAGCTCCGATCCGTTTTGTGAAGAGACACTTTTTATTAGCACTCGACGCTCCACGAGTCCACGCTAAAAGTGGCGCCCAGTTGCCCAGCGCACGTGCGATCAGCAACGCTGTGCATCGAAGTCTCACACAACGTCAGTCAGTCAGTCAGACGCACATGTTGATGCAATTCGGACAGTTGCTGGCTCATGACGTCACGCTGACCCCGGTATCGCAAGGTATGACAACTCTACAAACAATCAATCTACAGGGCTTTCTGTAAAAGCGACCATAACGACCGGCGGTTATCTACGTACTATTGACATTTTCTCAAAATTCAATTCTAATCTAAATAAGGGGCCGTCCATAAACGACGTCGTTCCAGAGGGGGGAGCGGGGGTTGGCTGAAATGCGACGATAGACGACGCACCAGGAGGGGGAGGGGGTTAGCTAAAAACGACGTCGCTTTTTTCGGAATTTTAGGGGACTTTGAATGTATTATTTTCGATTTATGTACATTCTGTCAAACATTTCTACCTTGAGAAAAGCTTCCCAGAGTGGCTGAAGGGATCTATTCAATTTATTGTACAGTATGGCAACAAGAAAAAATGACAGTACTGCATGTACTGCACTTTTATCGGGGGGGGGTAAACGGAAAACGACGTCACCTAGGGGGAGGAAGTCCCCAGAAACGACGCAAGGCGATTTTGGGGGAGGGGGGGCCAAAAAATCGGGATTTTAGAAGGACGTCATTAATGGACCCTAAGCGCCCAAATGGGGCTATTTTGAGAGTACTGTACATGGGCTCTTGTTTGGAAATGGCAACTGCTCCCTGGTTGAGCCGTTCCTTGGGGGCCGTCCATAAACTACGACGTTCAGAGAGGGGTGGGGGTGGTCGATTGAACGTCGGAAAACGTCGCAGGGGGGTTGGTGTCCAAAACGTCGATGTTTTTTACGTGCCTAGGAAGCTTTTGTCCGAAACTATATTACAAGGAAAGCTCAACCCAGTTCATGTTTCCAACCGCCAAAATGGTAGTTCACTGTCAAAAAGTTTCTTTTTCACAGCCTCTGCAGTGTCATGTCGATTTTATTGAAGATTTTCTAATGTCGGACACAGTAAGTACCAAGTTTAGTCAGGGGGGTGTCAGCCAAAAACGCTGTAGTTTTTAGGGGCGTTGTTCTGAAAACGTCGAAAAACGTCGGGAGGGGGTGCGGGTCCAAAATTTTGAATTTTTAAACGTTGTAGTTTATGGACGGCCCCTTGTCAGTGATTTAGGATTTTCTGAACTGAGTTTTCAAGAAAAACTAATGATATCGTGTTTTTTCAGGAAACCCAGGCTTTTAGCTGCCGATTTTTGAGGTTTTGGCCTATTTTCTATCATATTTCTGATCTCTTCTGGACAAAATGGTGTATCTGAACAACAGCCCTTGTGCGGTCATTTGGAATGTCTTTCCTCTATTTAGGGTGTCCTTTATAAGGAAACGCCCATCACGAAGTAATAAACTGACAAAATTTGGATGTCTGGTTTTTCTGTAGTCGGAAAACAATTACAGCGGAACCACAATTATCACGCTATAAAAATTGTACAAATCTGCGGAGGAAGCACTCTGATTGCCGTTTATACTAGTACCCGGGTGGCTACTATAGTAGACAGCAGAATACAGTAGAACGGCTTAGTGAAGCAGATATTTTACAGATTCATATCTAGCATTGGTTCTTCCTGAATCTGTCTGTCTATAAGCTGTTTTAGGTGTCAATTGGAACGGGGCACCGTTCGATCTGGACTGTTCCAGTTGTGATTCTGGAGAGACTGTTTCGCGTAGCTGTTTTCCCATCAAAATACCCGACAATGATCCTTTTTATTCTAATCCCACTCACAAATGCATACCGTTTACTCGCTCACTGCTCGGACAGCTGAGCTTGGGTACGCTAAGTCTTTGCAAACCAATTTTGCCTACTACCTACTTTCAGGATACCGCAATCAAATAAACCAAGTATCCAGCTTTATTGATGCGTCCCCTGTCTATGGCACAACCAGCTGTAAAAGCAACCAGCTACGCAGCTTTACCGAAGGTTCGCAAACATACATGTCGCTGGGTTTTTTAGTGGGGCTCAAATCCCAAGTGCTGTCGGACACACGACATGTACATATGTTCGCAAAGGTGATGAAAATTAAAGATTTTGTGTCCAATATCCAACCGATTGGGAGCTAAAATCTTCAAACCTCGAGCCTTAATTAGCTTCAGGAAGCCGTTTTCGCACCAATCAATAGTACGAAAAGTGCTGTAGGTAAGCTGAAGAAGACTGATGTTGATCGGGCCCTAGAAGATGGACTTCCAAAATCGAACGAACGCGAAGGATGCAGCTCGGCCCCCCAGTTCCCTTGTTTTTCGACCGGAGACTAGGGGTCCAACCAACAACCCTCAATCAGTGCTGTGCACACGATTCTTATGCGTGAGCACAACAGAATCGCTGGCCAACTGAGCACCATGAATAGACAGTGGTCAGACGAAAAGATCTATCAAGTCTGCTTCACTATTTTCTAATCAATTTTCTGCAGCATCACGGGAAGAAAACAATATTTCAGGAGAGCCGGAAAATAATTGGAGCCATTATGCAGCACATAACCTACAACGAATTTCTGCCGGTCATTCTGGGCCCTAACATAACTAATTCCTATGACTTAGTTCCCATAAAGACAGGCACGTATTACTGCCGATTGATACAGGATGTTTGATACAACGTTTGATGGTTAGCCACTCGCGACTAAGTGAACGGCATTCATCCAAATTTCAAACAAATATAGTGCCAGAGGTAATCTAGATGCCTGCAAATTTTGTGCAATTTCCATTGAAAAGCACAGAGTTATTCAAAAAAATTTGTTGTTCAGTGTTATCGCTTGAAAATCAGAGAAATCGCACATAATATCTTCAGCTAAGTGAAACTGATGTTCTAGGCAACGGACAGAGCTAAAACTTGGCAGGTATCTAAGCCTCTCTATGTGCTATGTTTGGATGAAATTTGGTTGAATTCCGTTAACACAGTGGCGCGCCGCTAACCATCAAACGCAGGACACTTATCGTGGGATGGACACCTGCACTTCTGCCAATCCGATAGCACTGGAACTTTATCTCGACGCTCTGCGCGCCGTTTAGATTTTAGAAATCGCGCGCTCGAGCATTGTGGATAAAAGTGCCAGTGCCATCGGACTGGCAGAAGTATAGGTTGTTAAGAAAACGGGAATTTAGTTAGGCCTAAGAAGAGGCCCTAGTAAAACCCAAGTCCACAAGTTGGTACAGCGTTTTCGAAGAGGCACTCCATTTCAGTTGAAAGAATGTTTGTAAGTGTGGTTTGAGCCGCTTCTTCAAGTATGGCATCCAGCTCTTGATTGATACCTACTGGAGGCGCTCTGAGCTCCGTGTGAAATTTAACACACACTTTCCACTCCGTATTTGAGGCAAAAGCATAATAAAAACATAAAAAAAACTCGAAAAGAGAATGAAAAAGCAGTGTACTGAAGTTGCTCACTTTACACTGTTACAGTACCCGACTCCGTGGCTTGTTTTTGCCAGGCCACCAACCAATCGATCGGTCATTGCACACTCTTTCAAATGAAACCGAAAGCAAAAGATGCGTCTGCTCAAACCAAAGCTGGAAGTAAATTCCCGTTTTTTTCAACCAGTATAAATCCATCTGCCTTTAAGTTATCTTTCTTAACCTACAGAAAAACACCAAAGATGCTTAGGTTACCAAGCTAGTTGTGATGCTGGCATGTCTAGCGAGTTTTCAACGGCCGCTTTACGCTTCGGACATTCTTTGATCCGCTCTTCCTTCCCGCGTTTAGACGAGGGCTATGTTAAAGCTGACTCGCCGCTTGATTTGAAGAAGATTTTCTTCAACATGACACTGTTCTATCACACAAGAGACAGTTTCGAGCCTCTTCTCATCGGATTACTCGGTGTGGCTGCGGAAAGTGTTGACAGACATGTAACTGAGGTGAGATGGACAAGGTGCAGCTTAGATTTTGTCAAAAGTCTGCTTTGAGGCTGTTCGAAGCCACGTCTACAAACCAGGTCTCGACCTGGCAGCTTTCAACATACAGAGAGGCAGGGATCATGGACTCCCTCCTTACACCAAATACAGAAAATTCTGCCAATTGAGCAAGGTGACGTCGTTTGGTGAACTCAGTGGAACTGTCGACTCTGATGTGATCTCTGCCCTAACAAGTGTTTACAAGTAAGATGCAGTAGCTTAGCTTAGCCATAATCAGTGTGACATGTTGCTGTCTATTTGATGATGTCTGCTTTGCTGATTATGTAGCATGTAATGTTGAACCCAATTAGGTCATGTCTCAATTTAGTGACATACATGTGAAAGATGTAGCAGGCAGTGGCAAACCCGCTTTTGTTATGTTTCAGTCGAGACATTAGACCGGCACGTGATGTAGCATGTAGTAACGAACCCGTTTTGGTTATGTTTCACTCATTTTCAAGTAGTTGGTCAATTTTGTCATTTTATGTTGTTCTATTTTGACTTCGTCTGTCAGTGAGCTTGTCTAATATTGTATTTAGCCATGTGGATGACATTGATTTATGGACTGGACTACTGTCAGAACGACCGGTTGAAGGCGGCTTAGTTGGTCCAACGGCCGCCTGCATTCTGGGTGAGCAGTTTCGACAACTGAGACGGTGCGACCGATTCTGGTATGAGACCGACCGACCTGAAACACGCTTCACTTTAGGTGTGTCTGCTGTATTTCAACTCGTCCTCTCAATGTACTTTTGATTGTTGTTGCAGAACAGTTGGCCGAGATTCGAAAAGTAACATTAGCTAAGGTTCTTTGTGCCAACAGTCAGCTGATCGAGTGGATTCAGCCTCGAGCCTTTTTCTTGCCTCACCCAAGGTCGGTTTGTGTGGTCTACACTAGATTTGTTTTGTATTTGCTGTTCTTGTAGTAACGCATGGGAACCATGCAAACAACTGCCCGAAATGGGCTTGTACAAGTGGGTTAGTTCAGGTAGGTCAGTTTTGATTTTGAAACTACAGTAGCCAAGCGAGCTGTGTGCATCGAGTATTTTGTTGATGTGATAAGACATTTTAGCGTTTTTCCTCTTTCCTATTATTTAGCACAACTGTTTTAGTCAACTCCAAAGAGAAGCTGGAGCCGAAAGATTTCTGCCCGCTGTCATTGTTTTGTGACTAACAAACAGCTACAACAGTCACGCCGACTGCGAATAAACCTATTTTGTTCACAGTTTTGTTTCCTACAACGGTACACCAACACACGCCGCGTCGTTGGCTCAGTGGGTAGCTCGCTGCCTCTGAGTCACGGCGGTCACTGCATCCCTAGCGGTTGTAGTGGTTCATCCTCTCGGCGCGGCAAGTTTCTTGCTGCAAAGAGTTGGTCGTCGGCACAACGCTCGACCCAGGCCACCGAAAGCTGGTTACAGCGAGTAGGTAAAATGGGAACCAGCTGGATCTGCCGTTGCACCGAAGCCGCTCCACAAAGCATGCCGCGTTGGGAAGAACATCTACGATGTCAGAAGCTGTCTGAGAAACCAACTATGCCGGGGAGCCCTCGGCCGTTGTCGGCCGTTTGTCGGCCGTCGGGAGCTGTCAGAATCAGGGCTGTTGGGTCGGTTTTTTTCCTCGGTTTTTTTCGTTTTTTTCCGGAAAAAAACCGGTTTTTTTCCTAGGGGCTCGGAAAAAAACTAAAATGCGGAAAAAAACTCAAGTAAGTTTTTAAAGGAAATAGACGCAATAACTGGTTAAATTCGCTTCCAACGCTTTGAATTTACGTTAATAGAAGCCTTACAAGCATTTACATGGCATAACTTAGCTGTTTTTCGCAAAAAATACCGGTGCCATTTTCAGGCAACTTTTATTATTGTATTTTTGGTGTTTTAAAATCAAATTACTACACTAAAACATGAAATTAGAGCATTTTATAATAAGACTCACGCTATTTCGTTGAATTCTGCAATAAAAAGCGATTGTTAAAAAAATTTTTCTGTCATCTCGGAAAATAACTTTTGGAAAAAAACCGGAAAAAAACAGGAAAAAAAACCGGAAAAAAACCGGCTTGAGTTTTTTTCCGGAAAACAAACAGCCCTGGTCAGAATCATGGCATCGACACGCCGGCCGCCCTCCTGGTGACCGGCACCCAGATGACGAATCACGGGGAAGCGAAATGGACCTCGAGTCTGATCGCAGGCCGTAAGGCCCCCCGCACATCGGATCGGATCGGACACCAACACACGAGCTAACTTTAATTTAAAGAAGCAGGCTTAAAAGCTGACTATGTATGCCAATCCATCTAACACCAAATCAGCCAACCACCAATTATGCTAATTATCTGAGCTCGGCTTGCACTACAGCTAGCGACGAAAGTGGTTCGCCAAGCAACGGCGGTCCTAGCGACGGGACCGAGTTGATAACTTAGTTGAACGCCACTAACAAGCGCCATGCCTCGTAAATACACCACCATAAGCAATAGTTTGCGCTGGCTGCGCAAGAACGATTTCTACGATCAAACCTGTATCGGCGGCTTTTCGTTCGTCAACGAATCGGTCTGTGTCTTGGAGACTTGCTTTTGGTATCTCATAATCGCATTGGGAGCCGCTTTGACTACCCTATCCATCCCAGGCATGCTCCAACCGGAACAAAAAAGCCAAAATTCTCTACCGAGCAATACCCTATCGCGAACAATCCCCGAACACCCTCTGAACACAAAAATCGAAGGGGTGAACGCCCCCTGAAAACCTGAAAACCACGCAGACATAAATGGGGGGTCGGCAGAATCGGCTGGCATGGTGTGCGTTGGACATGCCTATGGCCCCAAAGTAAAACCCTAAAACAGTTCCTCGGGTACAAGGGAGCGCTGCGCAAATTAGGTTACACCGTAGTACAGACAGAGCTCGAGCCCCTCTACAACTTTAGAGCCTCTCTACAACTTTATTTAGACTTTATACTATTAAACTATATATATTTACAACTTTATACAACTTTAGAGCCCCTCTACAACTTTATTTGCAAAAATTCCTCTATTCAAATGAGCAAATTTTGGGACAATAGCTATTAGATTCTTCTAGTTATTCTTCTAAATTGTTCTAGATTTTCCCGTATTTAGAAACAGCTTGTTTTTAGAAGATTTTTCGTTGTTTTTAAGAAAATCAAAGAAAAAATTCGAAAATCTACTAATTTATCACAATTCAGTGAAAAACCCAACTACACAATTAATATGAACTACATGTATTGAAAATAGTGAGGCATCCAAGAGAGGTATATATAGATTTATATCCAAGTAAGACGGGTATTTCTGTTCTGAAAAGACTCAGGAAGGCGCTAGAAAGCGTTAGGAATCGTAAAACCAGGCTAGGATACTCAGAACTTGGGCTGAAGTTTTTTCCGCGATTTAGGAAAAAACCGAAAAAAAAACCGAAAAAAACTGGAAAAAAACAGGCCGAGGTTTTTTCGGAAAAATATCCATCCCTGCTACAAACTACTAACTACAAACTACATATTTTCGGCGATTATGACGTCATCAAAACTACAAATTAACTAAGACTACATATTATTATTTTTTTTTAAACATTTTTTATTATTATTGAAAGGTTAATACAGAAGTAATTTGAGACACACAGACATGTACATCATAAACAGACAACACATATTGAAATCACAATATGGGGGAGGGGTACATCAATTTAGATAGCTATCCATTTTACAAATTCATATGGTTGATGTCTGTGCTTGTTGTGCTCTTGCTTCTGGTCATGAACACACTTGGCAACGGAAAATTTTGCAGTAAGTCTTGTCATAAATGACTGCACTGAAAGTACACTTTTTGTACTGCGACAAGCATACATAATGTGTTTGGCAATTAACGCAAATCTCATCCATTTTTCTGTATTTGGCTTCTTTGAGTAACCTAAAGTACATTTCAAAATAGAGCAAATTCTGTGTTTTTTGCGAATAACTCCTTATGGCTGCGTCGGATCGTTTTTTGTCTCATAGCCAAAGTTGTAGAGGGGCTCGAGCTCTCTACAATAGTGTAACCTAATCTGCGCGACGCTTCCTTATAACGCTAATTTGCGCAACGGAAAAAAAATCAGTTTTTTCTGTAGCTGGGCTGAATGCGATTTTTTCAGTGAATCTGAATCTACAGACCATGAGGATTCCGAAAATGTACTTATATTTGCCGTAGGTCCAACGGTTCCAAAGTTATAGACCCCTAAATTTCACCAAAAATGCGAATAATGGCCAATTTTGGCGATTTTCACTTTTCTGGGGGCGGGATTGAAATAACTCGGGACCAACTCAACCGATTTGGCTGAAATTCACACATATGGTGTAAAATTTAGTTTTACATCGATTGAGACAATAAGAACCCTGAAAAATTGACCCTGATACCGTAATCCCGGTTTTTCCAAGATTAGGTCATTTGATTTTTTCTCCGATTGTATGTAGTAGTTTAAGCCCTCCACTGTGATTAAAAATGTACTTTAGAGTATTTTGAGTCGATCTCATGCCTTTCTGAAGCCATTCGGGTACTGTAGTATATGGTCCTGGCACGAAAAGAACTTTTTGTCAATTAACATTGTTCCTGCGGCAAAGAAATGACCTATAGAGTAGGCACTAAAGGTTTTCATGGTCGGGGAATCCATTGCTGACATCACTATAATCACTGGGATACTGTATTTTGAGGTCCCAACACGAAAATTGTTATTTTGCGTTTATGCATGCCTGGTGCAAGGAAACGCTCTATAGAGTAGGCAATAAAGGTTTTCAGGGTGGGGAATCTATTTCTGACATAACCATCATCGCTGGGTTGCTGTATTTTGAGGTCCCGACGAGAAAATTGTTATTTTTTTGCTATTTGGGTGTTTCTGTTGCAGTGGAAAGCTGAATAAAGTAGGTAATCAAACTTATGAGTTTTTACATTCGCTCCAGGACCACAATATACAGTAATCCAGTAACATTCGCTATGTCCTGAATGAATTATCTGATGCCGAAAACCTTTAGTGCTTGTCAATTCATCGTTTCCTTGCAACAGAAACACCCAAATAGCAAAAAAATAACAATTTTCTCGTCGGGACCTCAAAATACAGTAACCCAGCGATGATGGTTATGTCAGAAATAGATTCCCCACCCCTGAAAACCTTTATTGCCTACTCTATAGAGCGTTTCCTTGCACCAGGCATGCATAAACGCAAAATAACAATTTTCGTGTTGGGACCTCAAAATACAGTATCCCAGTGATTATAGTGATGTCAGCAATGGATTCCCCGACCATGAAAACCTTTAGTGCCTACTCTATAGGTCATTTCTTTGCCGCAGGAACAATGTTAATTGACAAAAAGTTCTTTTCGTGCCAGGACCATATACTACAGTACCCGAATGGCTTCAGAAAGGCATGAGATCGACTCAAAATACTCTAAAGTACATTTTTAATCACAGTGGAGGGCTTAAACTACTACATACAATCGGAGAAAAAATCAAATGACCTAATCTTGGAAAAACCGGGATTACGGTATCAGGGTCAATTTTTCAGGGTTCTTATGTGTCTCAATCGATGTAAAACTAAATTTTACACCATATGTGTGAATTTCAGCCAAATCGGTTGAGTTGGTCCCGAGTTATTTCAATCCCGCCCCCAGAAAAGTGAAAATCGCCAAAATTGGCCATTTTTCGCATTTTTGGTGAAATTTAGGGGTCTATAACTTTGGAACCGTTGGACCTACGGCAAATATAAGTACATTTTCGGAATCCTCATGGTCTGTAGATTCAGATTCACTGAAAAAATCCCATTCAGCCCAGCTACAGAAAAAGCTGATTTTGTTCCGTTGCGCAAATTAGCGTTACAAGGGAGCGTTGCGCAGATTAGGTTACACTATTGTACAGAGCTCGAGCCCCTCTACAACTTTGGTTATGAGACAAAAAACGATCCGACGCAGCCATAAGGAGTTATTCGCAAAAAACACAGAATTTGCTCTATTTTGAAATGTACTTTAGTAGAATGGCCAATGGCGAGATGTCTACTTCTTGATGTTCTATGTGCTGAAATGTTTGTGCGATTTGGGCCCACAAACGAGAAATAAGAGGACATTCTAAAAGTGCGTGGGTAATATCAATAAAAAAACTGGAAAAAAACAGGCCGAGGTTTTTTCGGAAAAATATCCATCCCTGCTACAAACTACTAACTACAAACTACATATTTTCGGCGATTATGACGTCATCAAAACTACAAATTAACTAAGACTACATATTATTTTAGCTGACTACAAATTGACTATAGGCCATTCACAATCCACTCGGTTTCTGTTCTGTGCAAAATTTTTCGATTCTCTTAGATCCGTTCGTTTCTAGCTACCGTACTCGACATAGTCTTTAGTTTCTCAACACGAAAACACTATCTATCTACTACGGTAGCCAATTTTCAGAGATGAAATGGAAGTAGCGGCGCTGCTGTTTTTCGCTAAAAAGTAAGAAAACGTTCGGCAATAGTGGGACACAATCCCCCATTAGCGAAAACCTACGTGATTTAAGCTGAGGCTAGATCCTAAAATTCCTAAAGATAGATCCTAAAGGTACGTTTAACTTCATCCCAAGCCTAATCCCCAATCAATGTAGAAGCCTAAAACTTGTTCACAGTGCTGAACAGAAGCTGGTACTTCCAAATTGGTGGGGGGTTAGTGTCGATGTATCAAAATCGGAGCATCAGTGCGACATGCATAAGTGAAATGCACGCTGCTTCCCTCGCAATTCTGCAGCGAAACCTAGCTTAGCCTGTACAGGATATACAAACTACTTTTTCATAATTTGCGAATTTGTAGTCAATTTGTAGTCATTTTTATTGGAAATTTTCCGATTTTTTTATGTAATTTTATATAAATTGAGTCCTCAATCGGCCTTTGTTTGAGCTGTCTTGAGCTTATGATAAGCTTACCAAATAGCAATTTTTTATGTAAAGTGTTAGAAAGATCGTTTTTCCAATTTTCCCGCTTTTTTACCTGTATAAATTTTCAAAGAAAAGTGACCGCATGATCATACATGTAGTTGGGGGGAATGGGGGGTATTTCTCCCCCAGGCCCGATTTTCGGACAAAATTCCCCCCAGCCGGATTCTGGGGGGATTTTTTTGAAACCCTATTTTGGGTTTCTAAACCTGCAAACAGGGTTCCGGAACCCTATTTTGTGTTACTGAAACCCTAATTTGGGTTACTGAAACCTTAAATAGGGTTCCAGAACCCTAATTTGGGTTTCTGAAACCCTAATTTGGGTATCTGAAGCCCTAAATAGGGTTTCTGGAGGCCCAAAATACGGTTCCGGAACACTAATTTGGGTATCAAAATCTCTAAAGAAGGTTCCAGAAATGCATTTTAACTGTATTATGTCGAATAAAATGGGGTTTTTTGCACGTTTTAAAGCAAAATTAGCTTTTTTTGCACTTTTTAAATAAAAAATAGGGTTTTTGCATGTTTTAAAGCAAAAATATGGTTTTTAACGGTATTTTTGCACTTCAGACAGGATTTTTACCCGATTTTTAGTCCTCAAAACCCTGTTTTGAGCCCAAAAAAGGTCGCTGAAACCCACTTTTGGACACCAAAAAAAGGTCGCTGAAACCCCCTTTGGGCATACCCCTGAAACCCTATTTGGATCAGAAAAATTCCCCCCCAGCCGAAAACCCAGCTACATGTATGCGCATGATTGACTTTTGCAAATTAGTTTGTTTTTTTTCTTGTCTTAATATCTCATTCTGTTTTTAAAAATACCAAATGTTTAGCATGGAAATTCTGTCAAACATTGAACGTCTGTTTGTTTTCAGAAATGTCTATTAGAAAAGACGATTTTTTATTGAAAAACAATTAACAGGCTTCTGGTTATTACTGTTGCAAAGCGTTTCTATGACTGATTGTTCAATTGGCAAAAATTTGCAGTAATATCGAATTTTCTGACGATTGCTAACCTGACTACAAATTGACTACAAAGTAAGACTACATATTTTTTTAGCCTTAATTTGACAACTACAAACTAAGACTACAAATTATTTTTGCGAAAATTTTTAACTACAAACTAAGACTACAAATTGAAATTCTCTGAGGAAATAGGTCTACCTATGAGACAAAAGTGACATCATCATTGGTCCAACCCCTCCCCCATTGTCATCGATTGTCATCATTTGGCAAACCCCCCTTTCGCTTTTCTCTTTTTGTCTTCGCCTCGCCTCAACAGCATAAAATTGACCGAAATTAAATAACAGGTTCAGTAGTTCGAAGGAATGGTTGGGCTTCTGTCCGATCAGGACGAGAAACTTTGAAAAATTAGCCTTAAAAGGCATACTTTCATCATAATTTTCTATACAAATTCTTCCTAAAAAATTTTTGAGCGGTAGCGGGCAGCCTGAAGAGTTCAGTCAGCTACTACGTATTTTTATAGCAACAAACTGACTCAGAGATAAATATCTTTTATTATAAATGTCTTTTGGTTATGGAATTTAGCGTTTCCTTCCAGGTACAGTACATAACGTCTTTTGGTTATGGAATTTAGCGTTTCCTTCCAGGTACAGTACAGTAGTAGTTATTCAACAAGTGCATGTATTTAGTTTTTGGCTTTTTTGATATATATGTATTCATTATGTATTATATATTATGTATAATATTATGCATTAATTAAAATGTACTAAAACGCGGAGCTTATTGAAATTTTGGACCCCCACCTGGCAGTCAAACCGCAAGGCAAACCACTGCTGGACGGATTATGTGTTTGTTTTACAGTACAGAATACCTTAGCAAACTGGTTAACAACGGTAGCAACTTGATCGGCGGGGAGCTCGGTCATCAGTCGTCCTTTCGGTAGCAGATTGCACTTTGTTTTAGCCGCCGACTGACTGGCTGCTGCTTGATTCACATAACAGAGGTCTTTGTTGAGGAAGTGAGGGTATGTCAGCGCATTGCACTGACTTTCAAAACTAGTCACGCATTCCGAGTGACAGGTAAACGATAGTATAACTAAGCAGTAGAGAAAGATACGAGTACTCATGACATCCACATTCACGTACAGGTTAACAGCCAGCATACGTTCCTTCACACGAGTTTGTACTAGTTTTGCCGCTCCTAACTCTATTTACAATACCATACATGTAACAGGTCATCCGCCGATGGGGGAGGGGGGGTTGGGGGGGGTCTGGCGCTGGCCGGGGGGGGGGGTCTGTGCCAAAGGTTTGGGGGAGGGGGGTGGGCACTAAAAAACGCTCAAAAATCGAGAAAAATCGCAATTTTTGGCCTAAAAATCGCCAAAAATCGCTAATTTGGGCTGAAATACAGCTAAAAAGTGCTGTTTTGCAGGCGATTTTGGCAATTTTTGTGTGTGAAAGTGTAAAAAATTGCAAAAATTTACTCGAAAATTTACTTGCCAGAAAAATCGGAGGGGGGGGGGTCGGTGAAATCGTCTCGGGGGGGGGGGGGGGTCCCCCATCCGGGGGGGTGTGGCCTAAGTCGGGTGGGGGGCAGACCCCCCAGACCCCCCTGTTACATGTATGGACAATACTGCGTCTAGCAGTCGCTGTAGGCTGAATTTACGAGCCTAGCTAAATGTTCGAACTTCGAAAGGTACTGCTTGCTTATAGCAACCGCTGAGCAGCTACCAGCGGTTGGTTTGCCGAGAACAAATCAATTATGTACGATTGATTAAGCACCATTAAGCTTGAACCAATTTAATTATAAATGCGTATGAGTTTGTGTAATGTACATATTAGAAAAACAGGATCGTCTTTGATGAAGAAGGACTGCCCGGGAAGTAAAAAAAAGCATGACAATAAATCAAACTAGGATAAAATTCAAAAAAATTAAAAAAATACAAAAACGGAGGGCGAAAGGCTTCGAATTTTTTTATCTGTCTATAATCTAGACAGCCTTTCGCCTGCCGTTTATTGTTTTTTAATTTTTTTAAATGATCCAAGTTTGATTTATTGTCGTGCTTTTTGACTTCCCGGGATGTCCTTCTTTTCTTCATCGAAGATGATCCTGTTTTTGTAATTTAATGTTTTGTCTTAATCTAATGCTTTTAGCTTTAACTTTGAACTATATTTTTGTCGCCAAAGCACCAAAGACATGTTAGTAACATAGGTCTTAAACTCTCCAAATATCTTTTAAATAAGTTTTTAAGGCTAATTTTTCAATATGTATCTCCCTGTATAAGAAGTGGTAGGGCATTCGAACCGGAAATCTGCCTAGCTCGCCCTTCGTTCCGACAGAAATGGTGTAATGGCAGGCTTTTATTGAATAAATTTACGTACTTACTTAAAAAATAAGCAGAAAAGTCAGGCAACTACAAATTCATGTGTAGGTGTTGTGCATTAAAAAGGCATTCAAACAGAGAAGTGAAGTTTTTGCAGTTTTCTTCACTATTAATAGGGCTATTTCAAAGTCTAGCACTATCATACAAAGCAACTTCTTAAGCATAAGTACTGTCATACAAAGCAAATAAACCGGCAGTGTGCTGCAGGTAGACTACAATTTGTAGTACGTAGTTGGCTGGTGTGTAAATAAACGCCCATGGGCGTTTTTACGGAAAAACCGGTACGAACAAATAGAGTTGAAGGTTTTGTTGGCCCTTAGTTAAGCGAGCCGATTTTTGAGGGCTTATATCTTGGGAATGGAGCGTCAAATCCATAAACTCTTTGCAGTTTGCCGTTTTGTTTTAGATTCCCAAATTCGGTCTTTTCTGTTGTTTTCCTAACAGTTTTGAGTCAGTCTAGCCTATTATACATCGCAAAAGTCCATTTTTTAACTGAAAATGACATAAATTAGCTAATTTTAGCTTGAGTTTTTCCGCGATTTATGTTTTTTCCGACCCTTAGGAAAAAAACCGTTTTTTTTCGAAAAAACATCTCACGTCCCTATGTATGTATGTATGTATGTATGAGGTGGTGTCAGTCAGCTGACGAGGGCGGAACGACTGCCAAAAAAAGCTGCTATTGGCTGATTGACTGGAGGCCACACCCCATCCAAATCTACACCAGTCACAGCAGTGGCCATGGAAACGAAGGTAGAGTGATTGGATGTTTAGTTAGTGTTGTTGAATAAAAATTTACTGAAACGGTCTAGACACTGAAAGAAATCAAATAATTGGTCGACGATCAACAAGAACTAGGGCAACAGCAGCAAGCAATCGGCAAAGATCTGAAGTCAAAGGTTCAACAGCTCACTAAGTAATGATCATAACAGATTTTAAATAGCTAACAAAGCGATTGCGAAAAATACATATTTGAATTGAACCAATTCACCGTCGTTAGATACAAGACACATGACATCAACACAGCAATTTTCACTAAAAAGTCTAGAAATTGTAGAATAGGAGAAAATATGAAGAAAGAAAGCCTACCTAGGCTGCCAACAGTTCCAGCCATATACACGCGTACATATATAAGTAACAGGCGGGCTCGGGGTAAGTCAGTTTTGTTAGAACCCTACGTCGGGATGAGCGGTGCCAAACGATTCCCTCACTGCGATTCAATCAGCACGTAATTTTTTGCAATATAGTATAATTTCAGAGGCTAAATAACACTCAAATTCGCTGTAAAACAGCATGTTTCAGCTGTTATGAAACCCAATTAGCGCTCTTTACAATTTTTATCCCAAATTTGTGAACTTGACTTATTTTTAGTGTTATTCTACTGCTCTTCTCCCAGCATTTTGGGATTAGACCTCGAGACTGGGGAAGACCCTAACCTAACTCAGTGGATGAAACGCTAAAAAGTGTGGTTCTACTAAGATCGTTTTGAATAGACTCAAGACTCAATCAAACTTTGTCAGCGCTGTACTCAGCCTTAGATACACACACTACACCCTATTCATCGGACAGTACTTTTAAAATATCAATAAAACCGATGAGACTGAACTGTACGCCCAGAGCGCCTCTTAACAAGAACTTGAAGGCGAATTTTCTCAAAATTTCCCCCCTCTTCAAGATGTTACACTTGCCTGGGTCTATCAGTGCTCTTAAAAATGCGTATGTATCAAGTCTACTCTATTTTGTCGAACATAGTAAAGTCAGTGTCATCTACAGTTGTACAGTCGGCGGCTTGTTGGGAGTGACAGAGACAGGTGGTCTTCTGATCGAAACTGACTCCTTTGCAGAGAGGGTGTTCACTGCACTTCATCAAGCAATCCAGTTTGCTTGTGATCACTGCTTGGCTTTCAATCACTGAGCTCCCTGTTGCTTTCTTGCCTTCTGCTGCCACTGCGAATTGAGCTTTTTTGAAGGGTTTCTCTGCAAACAGACTACAGTTGTCTGTATATCAGACCTGTAACCGAGGGGTCTTGGTGGGTCTGCCCCCCACGAGACGATTTTCGCGACCCCCTCCGAGTTTTCTGGCAAGTGGATGTATGAATAGATGGATTCTCCAGGCGGCGCCGTCGTAACTCCTGCGTTAGGCCACACTGCGGGCCCATCACGTTCACCCATATCATCCTGCCCTTGCTTTGCTGCCTTTCGCTACTAGCCGGCACACGTGCTCAGTGTCAGTCTGGTCGGGTCTTAGTGGTAGCTGTCCCCGTTCCATATGTCCCAACACATGTGTGGTTGCTATTGTAGCTTTTAGGTCAGGGATGTGAGGTGTGTTTTTTCTGGTGTTTTTTCCGTTTTATTCCGGAAAAACCGGTTTTTTTCCTAAGGGTCGGAAAAAAACATAAATCGCGGAAAAAAACTCAAGCTAAAAACAGCTAATTTATATCATTTTTCAGTTAAAAAATGGACTTTTGATATGTATAATAAGCTAGACTGGCTCAAAACTGTTAGAAAAACAACAGAAAACGCCAAATTTGGTAATCTAAAACAAAAAAGCAAATTGTTATAAGAAAATTTGCATATAGCGTTTATTGATGGAGCCTGTCAGGGACTGTTTCATGCCTGTTTCGCGAATTATATCCATGTAAGACCGGTATTTCTGTTCTGAAAAGACTCAGGAAGGCGCTACAAAGCGTTAGGAATCATAAAACCTGGCTAGGATACTCAGAACTTGGCTGGAGTATTTTTCCGCGATTTAGGAAAAAAAACGGAAAAAACCGAAAAAAACTGGAAAAAAAGAGGCCGAGGTTTTTTCGGAAAAATATCCATCCCTGTTTTAGGTGCTTAGGCAGATCCAGTCGGTTCCCATTTACCTACTCGCTGTCACCAGCTTCTGGTGGTCTGGAATGGGCTTTGTGCCGACGACCAACTCTTTGCGGCAAGAAACTTGTCGCGCCGGGAGGATGAACGCACAACGTCGCGCGCAGTGGCTTTGCGGCCTAAACCACTACACCAACTGTGCCGGCTTTCTGGCAAGTAATTTTTTGAGCAAGTTTTTGCAATTTTTTACAATTTCAGACACAAAAGTTGTCAAAATTCCTGTAAAACAGCACATTTTAGCTGTGCATCAGGCCAAATTAGCGATTTTTGACGATTTTAACACAAAAAATGAGTTTTTTAGATTTTTAAGCGTTTTCTAGTGCCCAACTCCTCCTAAAATTTGGGCTGAGTCCCCCCAGCCAGCGCCAGACCAGTGTGGTGCATTTTGAAAATTTGAAACTAGGTAAAGTAATACTAGGTAAAGTTGTCACCTAAAAACTAGGTAAAGTAATACTAGGTAAAGTTCTCAGCTAAGAAACTAGGTAAAGTAATACTAGGTAAAGCCCAGAAAAACTAGGTAATACTAGGTAAACCTAAAACGCTCGAAATCAAGTCAAAATAATATTTTTGTTTAAATAGAACAATGATGAAGTTAGTGGAGTTAAAATTTACGAAATATGACACATTTCAAAAGTAAATATTTGTATTTTATTGATCAAATAAGTCAGAAATTCATTCTCTGGGCCACTGTAATTGTGGGAAAGCCGGAACTTGAAGGTTTGCTGACTGAAAAAGCCACGTAAAACTGAAAATATCAAACTATGTAAACTTGTTCTACCTAGAAGTACCTAGTTATGTGGATTTAAAACTAGGTAAAGTAAAACTAGGTAAAATAGAGTAACCAGCAACTAGGTAAAGTAAATCTAGGTACTTTTCCCGAATATTAACTAGGTAATACTAGGTATACCCAGTGTGGTGCATTTTGAAAATTTGAAACTAGGTAAAGTAATACTAGGTAAAGTTGTCACCTAAAAACTAGGTAAAATAATACTAAGTAAAGTTCTCAGCTAAGAAACTAGGTAAAGTAATACTAGGTAAAGCCCAGAAAAACTAGGTAATACTAGGTAAACCTAAAACGCTTGAAATCAAGTCAAAATATTATTTTTGGTTCAATAGAACAACGATGAAGTTAGTGGAGTTAAAATCAAGTAAATATTTGTATTTTATTGATCAAGTAAGTCAGAAATTCATTCTCTGGGCCTAGTTACCTAGATACCTGTAGATAAAAAGTGCACCACACTGCGCCAGACCCCACCCAACCTCCGCTCCCCCTTCAGCGGATGACCTGTTACATGTACAGCTGTATGTCGTATACATATGTAAATAAATATACGTACAACTACATATACATTGTTCGTATAATATACAAAGTCCGCCAAAAAAACAACCCAGCAGATTTTTTGCTGTAACAACCGCAAATCTCAACCGATTTGAATAAATCCTTTTTTAAATGAAAGATAAAGAAATTCTTAAAAGATTGCTGAAATTTTCATTAATGTTCTCTGCTTAGTTCCTGAGATATTGGCTCTCAAAATCAAAACAGTGATTTTGGCAATGAACAAGAGTGATAAAGAACAACCCGGCAGGTTTTTTAGTTTTGCAACCATGAATCTCAACCGATTTGAATGAATCCTCTTTTGAAAGAAAGCTTGATAAATTCTTCAAAGATTGGTGCAACTCTTATTGAGATTCACTGCTTGGTTCTTGAGATACTTGTCCTCAAATTCGAAACAGATTTTGGCAAAGAACAGGAGCGATTCCGTTGCACTTCATTATAAAGCAGATTCCTACTGCTGGAGGCTAATGACACTTGACTGTTGAAGTAAACCTAGTTTGTGTGTCACCAGTAAAGCCTCCAATAGCATTTAGCAGTAGCAGGAATCCGGTTTATTACGAAGTGCAGAATAATAAAAAAATCGCTTTTGTTCACTGCCAAAATCACTGTTTTGATTTTGAGAGCCAATATCTCAGGAACTAAGCAGAGCACATTAATGAAAATTCAGCAATCTTTGAAGAATTTCTTCATCTTTCAAAGGATCCATTCAAATCAGTTGAGATTTGCAGTTGCTACAACGAAGCAGTTGCTGGGTTGGTTTTTGGGGACCCTGTATATTTGAAAATCCTAATATTGGCCATCTGTAAAACACACCAAACCAGACTGATCTATAGTAGACAGTGTTACCGTAGACACAGATGAAGGGCATGTCTGTTTCACACTGCACATCATGCAGTTTGCTTGTGAGCAGGTGGTAGCAGGCGCAGTGCTCATTGTTCTGCAGGTTATTCGGTTCCTCCAGTTCCGATTCCCAGGTCAGGTTGACCAAGTGAGCCAACCACCGCTGCTGCACATACAGATTGCTTGACCACTTCCATTTGTCGTCCGGTTCCTTCTCCAGGGCTACTCGCGAACACTGATCCTAAATCAACAAAGCGTTATAGCTTCCATGACGAAGGGTGTCTTGCCTACCAAATAGTTGATGGACTGAGCTGTCATATTCTGTGTGAGAGTGATGCAGCCGTGCAAGTCGTATGAGTCTGGCCATGGCTGTTGTTCAATCGTTATAGAGTGTTGATGAAACAGCTGTCCATTCAAATAAACCTGGAGACGCATATTGCACAGTACTCTGCTGACCTTGTAGACTATTATACATTATACATACTGAAGCAAGAAGCACGCGTTTACTCAACAAACAATACAATTACCGTAAGAATGCAAAGGATAGTATAAATCTTTCTTTCATCATGACATCAAAGTACAAATGACATTAAAGATCACTCTGAGTCAAACAGGAATTTACGGAGGCAGTTTTTGTCTGTCTCTTCACTACAGACAAGCGCACGGTTCAGCATTGTGAAAATATTCTGTACAAGTGCTTGCCCTTTACACCTGGCCTTGTCTATTAGCTACCTATTAGCGGCCAGTCGATGGCTACCTACTAATCCCTAAATCTCGGCGCGGCAAGTTTCTTGGTGCAAAGAGTTGGTCGTTGGCACAACGCTCCACCCAGGCCACCGAAAGCTAGTTACAGTGAGTAGGGTAGAGCAGGGAACCGACTGGATCTGCCATTGCACTGAAGCCGCTCCAATAGCATGCCACATTGGAGAAAGATCAATGACGTCAGGAGTTGTCCACGGAATCCGACTAGGCCTGGGGGCCTCTCTCACACCAGGGGCGGACCAAGCGGACGTTGGGAGCCGACATCACCATGACATCAACGCGCAGGGACTCTCTTAGTACCTGGCGCCCAACAGCATGGCTAGAGTGGCTGGCAGTGATGGAAGGGTCGAGATGACGAAACCATGGGGGGAGGGAATGGACCTCAAGTCTGATCGCAGACCGCAAGGCCCGCCACAAATTGGATCGGATCCGATCTTAGTGAACGCGTGCTCGCTGGCTCTGAACGGCTCTGTAATAGATACCTGTCGAACCCTTTGGCCGGTTTTAGCGAACTTTCCGATTGGGCTCCTGGTTTGCACTGTACTCGCCTATGGACCAAGTTGTGCATATCACTCTCAGTGGCACCATGCCGCCCCGCTACCACGATCAAGAGGCGGGCCCTATGCAGCAGGATCCACCGGCGCCTAACGTTCAATCAGCAGCCGTATTCTGTTGGCGCCCTTACCCGTAAGTGTCCCTTAGCGCAAAGGGTCCCTATGTTTAGGACGGCTTTAAGGCTCCCTTAAAATCCGTATTCTGTAGCGCCACTAAAAGTTGCCCTATGTTAAGGGTTCCTTAGAGCTTCTAAGGCTCCCTTAAAATCTCCCTAACGCGAATTTTGTGTGCTGCTTTGCGTAGTTTCTTCCAGGGCTGTTGGGTCGGTTTTTTTCCTCGGTTTTTTTCGTTTTTTTCCGGAAAAAAACCGGTTTTTTTCCTAGGGGCTCGGAAAAAAACTAAAATGCGGAAAAAAACTCAAGTAAGTTTTTAAAGGAAATATACGCAATAACTGGTTAAATTCGCTTCCAACGCTTTGAATTTACGTTAATAGAAGCCTTACAAGCATTTCCATGGCATAACTTAGCTGTTTTTCGCAAAAAATACCGGTACCATTTTCAGGCAACTTTTATTATTGTATTTTTGATGTTTTAAAATCAAATTACTACACTAAAACATGAAATTAGTGCATTTTATAATAAGACTCACGCTATTTCGTTGAATTCTGCAATAAAAAGCGATTGTTAAAAAAATTTTTCTGTCATCTCGGAAAATAACTTTTGGAAAAAAACCGGAAAAAAACAGGAAAAAAACCGGAAAAAAACCGGCTTGAGTTTTTTTCCGGAAAACAAACAGCCCTGGTTTCTTCTTTGTGTTAATCCCAAAATGCCGAAAAATCGAGGCGCTGCTGTGTTGACAAGCAAGAAAGCAACTCCAGCGAGAGGAGTCTCTCTAAGCGATGTTCAATGCATGTTTTTGATTGCCGAATTAACTCCCGAAAGGACATTTTGATGAGCAAGCATGACCACCGACTTCAATCGAAAGAAGAGGGCCGCATGGGCTGAAAACTGAAGCATTCGGCAAGAAATGGCCTGAAGCAGCCAAAAATGCAGATGCTCTGCGCAAGAAATGGGAGGACATGGTGACGAAGGCACGGATGAACTGCACCGAGAGGTGCTGCAGCTGGAGAAAGAGAAATTTTCGCTTGAAATGCAAAAACTGAATCTGGAGATAGGCTACCTGCAAGTGAAGAAACAGAAAACTGAAGTAGAATTTGAGATGTTCATGCAACAGCAGCAGAACCAGAACATTCTCCAGAACCATGGCTCCTATGTGACCATGCAGCCAGCGAAATTATAGACTACATACAGTGTACTTACGCAAAAATTAGCTAAAAAAACTTTTGCACGATGTGGTTTCTGAACAATTTCCCATCACTAAAGGTTGGCAAATCTTGACTTAATCAGATCACATGACGAATCACTCTCGGGCAGAAAATCGTTGGTCGGCCGACCAACTGGAATTGGCGGCAAAACGACTAATGACTAACCAGACCATACATGTAGCTGGGTTTTCGGCTGGGGGGGGGAATTTTTCTGATCCAAAATAGGGTTTCAGGGCTATGCCCAAAGGGGGTTTCAGCGACCTTTTTTTTGGTGTCCAAAAGTGGGTTTCAGCGACCTTTTTTGGGCTCAAAACAGGGTTTTGAGGACTAAAAATGGGGTAAAAATCCTGTCTGAAGTGCAAAAATACCGGAGATTTCCGCTTATAAGACCACCATAGTTAGAAGACCATGGTCTTATAATAGGTTTTTGTTTCCAGTTATAAGACCATGGTCTTCAAATAGGTGGTCAGAAAACTGGGTTCATTGACACCCATTTTCCAGTTAAAAGACCATGGTCTTAGTTTAATTAACCGATTTTAGCACAAAATTATCTGTTGTTGAACTAAACAAAAGCTGTCCATCGTGAAAAAACAAAGGCAGAAGTATATAAAACAGGTAAAACATGATTCTGATATTTGCTTTGAACACAATACAGTACGTGCTATGCTTCAACACTAAATTTCTTTTTGTGATTTCAAGTAAAGTTCTACAAGTCAAGCGTAAAATGTTCAGGCATGTCTGGAACAACAATCTAGGTGAAAAACAAATTCAACTTTTGGCCAAAAACCCTTGTTTGCAGTGAAATAACATTTTCCAGTTATAAGACCATGGTCTTCAAAAGGGCGCCAAAAAGTGACCCTAAATTTGGGCATTTTCCAGTTATAAGACCAGGTCTTATAAGTGGAAAACTCCGGTACCGTTTAAAACCCTATTTTTGCTTTAAAACGTGGAAAAAACCTTATTTTTTATTTAAAATGTGCAAAAAAAGCAAATTTTGCTTTAAAACGTGCAAAAAAAACCATTTTATTCGACATAATGCAGTTAAAATGCATTTCTGGAACCTTCTTTAGACATTTTTAAACCCAAATTAGGGTTCCGGAACCCTATTTAGGGTTTCAGTAATCCAAATTAGGGTTCCTGAACCCTATTTAGGGTTTCAGTAACCGAAATTAGGGTTTCGGAACCCTATCTGAAACCCTACATAGGGGTTCGGAACCCTATTTAGGGTTTCAGTAATCCAAATTAGGGTTTCAGGAACCCAAAACAGGGTTCCGGAACCCTATTTAGGGTTTCAGAAACCCAAATTAGGGTTCCGGAACCCTATTTAGGGTTTCAGTAACCGAAATTAGGGTTTCAGTAACCCAAATTAGGGTTCCGGAACCCTATTTAGGGTTTCAGAAACCCAAATTAGGGTTTCAGTAATCCAAATTAGGGCTCCGGAACCCTCTTTAGGGTTTCAGAAACCCAAATTAGGGTTTCAGAAACCCAAAACAGGGTTTCGGAACCCTATTTAGGTTTTTTGAAACCCAAAACAGGGTTCCGGAACCCTATTTAGGGTATTTGAAACCCAAACTAGGGCTCTGGAACCCAAGTTGGGTTTCTGAAACCCTAATCAGGGCTTCTGGAACCCTGTTTGCAGGTTTACAAACCCAAAATAGGGTTTCAAAAAATTCCCCCCCCAGAATCCGGCTGGGGGGGAATTTTCTCCGAAAATCGGGCCTGGGGGAAATACCCCCCCCATTCCCCCCCAACTACATGTATGATCCAGACAGCTTTGCACACAGACGGCTGCGACAATCCGAGTGTGTCGCCAACCACTTGCTGCAGAGAGTTGCTCGGCATGAATCTGAGAGCTACTAACAGTTTGGTCATGACAGAGATCGTACGATAGTTAGTCGCAGAACCGAGTTCTTCACCAAATTCGTCGAGGAGAAACTGCACTGAACCATTGCGAACTGAAATCTCTGATAAAACTCGTTGTCATCGTTCATGTCAAACAGATTTAAGCGGTCTCGGAAGACCCGTTCCCTTCTGAGACCTCTGGGAGACTGATAGAGCAAAATACGATGGCCTGCCATCGAGTATTTACAGGAAATTATGACTATTATGTACACAAAACTGTCCGGTTAGGAAGCTCTAGACCTCCCTAAGCAAGTCGTCCTTACAGGTAAGGGTCCCTTAGCGTTTGCGCGTCTACAGAATAAAGGCTTCCCTTAAAGGCTAAAGCCGCCCTCAAAATTAAGGGTCCCTAAGCACTTAGGGAGCCAACAGAATACGGCTGCAGGCATACATGTAACAGGTCATCCGCCGATGGGGGGAGGGGGGGTTGGGGGGGTCTGGCGCCGGCCGGGGGGGGTCTGAGCCAAAATTTTGGGGGAGGGGGGTGGGCAGTGTGGTGCATTTTGAAAATTTGAAACTAGGTAAAGTAATACTAGGTAAAGTTGCCACCTAAAAAACTAGGTAAAGTAATACTAGGTAAAGGTCTCAGCTAAGAAACTAGGTAAAGTAATACTAGGTAAAGCCCAGAAAAACTAGGTAATACTAGGTAAACCTAAAACGCTCGAAATCAAGTCAAAATATTATTTTTGGTTCAATAAAACAATGACGAAGTTAGTGGAGTTAAAATTTACGAAATTTGACACATTTCAAGTAAATATTTGTATTTTATTGATCAAATAAGTCAGAAATTCATTCTCTGGGCCACTATAATTGTGGAAAAGCCGGAAATTTGAAGGTTTGCTGACTGAAAAAGCCACATAAAACTGAAAATATCAAACTAGGTAAACTTGTTCTACCTAGAAGTACCTAGTTATGTGGATTTAAAACTAGGTAAAGTAAAACTAGGTAAAATAGAGTAACCAACAACTAGGTAAAGTAAATCTAGGTACTTTTCCCGAATATTAACTAGGTAATACTAGGTATACCTAGTTACCTAGTTACCTAGATAAAAAGTGCACCACACTGGGGGTGGGCACTAAAAAACGCTCAAAAATCGAAAAAATCGCAATTTTTCGGCTAAAAGTTGCCAAAAATCGCTAATTTGGGCTGAAATACAGCTAAAAAGTGCTGTTTTGCAGGCGATTTTGGCAATTTTTGTGTGTGAAATTGTAAAAAATTGCAAAAATTTGCTCGAAAATTTACTTGCCAGAAAAATCGGAGGGGGGGGGGTCGGTGAAATCGTCTCGGGGGGGGGGGGGGTTCCCCCTCGGGGGGGGGGGGCTGGCCATTTTCGGGTGGGGGGCGGACCCCCCCCAGACCCCCCCTGTTACATGTATGGCTGCAGGTGTCATCACTAAGATGCAAGAAAAGGAACAGCAGAGCTTCTACAGTGGTTCCAGGGCAGTGAGGGCGGCTATGAGTGTAGTAGTTTGGTCATTGGGGAGCGAGCGAAACTGTTTATGGACAGGGAAATCGAGAGCATCTTCAACAACTCTGTACCATGGAAGGCCGGACTGTTGCATGTAACTGGTGACTTCTTCAAACCATCGAGTGAAGGAGTGATTGGCAGACTGGTTGAAACGGTGGACAGTAGGGCGTGGAAGCGTGACACTGAGGAGGACTTGAGCAGGAGGTGGACGGTCTTGAAGAGTGATGAAAAGGCGTTCTAAATGATCAGCCTGCTGTTGCAAGAGACACTGCAGGTGTTCTTCACGTTGTTGGTGTTGTTCCACATGTTGTCGTTGTTGTTCACCAAATCGCTGTTGTTGTAGCTGAAGAAGTTGCAGGAGTGTGGGTGATTGAGAAGTAGGACCAGTGACAGGAACTGAGGATACAGGAACAGAGGGCTCAGCAAGATTGAGGAGATGAGAGGCGGAAGGAAGTGGCATTGGTTGAGTGAGTGCATCATCAGAGAGGTGCACAGAAGAAGTGGAGGAAGAGTGGGAACAAGTGATGGGAGTAGGCTTCGACTTGATGGCCTTTGAATGGGCAGACTTGGTAGAAGGAACGAGTTGAGTAGTTGACTGGCGCTTCAACATAACAAGACAACACAAACAAAACAGGACATCTCAGGAGCCAAATGAAACAAGAACCATGCGTTTACTCATCAAACAATACAATGACTATAAGAATGCAAAGGATACGTTTAAATCTTTCAATATATAGGGTTATAGGCAGTCAGGCACATTAATGGTCATACCATACCTACAACTGGAGGTTATAGGGTCGCTCCCATACAAGCATGTGATGCAAAACACTTGACAGTATTCAGTTTAGAGACCTGCACGGGCCAGCCCGGCCCGCCGGGCCAGGCTGGGCCGCAAAAATTGTGTTTTCAAGCCGGGCCGGGCCGGGCCGGTGTTTACTTGATTAAAGAAATTTGACAATTCTCATCAATGTACATACATACAATCAGCGCCCAGGTGTTTTACTGAAGAAAGGCGCCATGGATACTTCATTACGATTTCATTACAATTATCTGTTTGCGCTAGGGCGTCATTTTGTTTCTTTCGGTAAAAAGCTAAGTACGGCTACAGAAAGGATACTTTCACGACAAACAATTTGACTTTGACGACCAATTTAAGTGTGACTGGTCATGTCAATTTAAGTGTCACCAACTTATACTCTAAAATATAAGGGCTAAAACGGCTTTTCTGATTTTCAACTCACTTCCGAACAGTGACATGGATTTTCGTAAACATTAAACAAACGTTTTCGTTATTTAGCCTCTTTAACTGTTTTTCCTTACCATAAAACTTTCGTTTTTACTTTGCAATTGCTAAAAATAGCGATATTCAGCGTTTTTGAGCCATTCTAAATTTGCCGGGCCGGGCCTGAAAATTTTGAGATGCCGGGCCGGGCCGGGCCGGGCTGGAAATTTGAAAATCCGGGCCGGGCCGGGCCGCCAAAAAGGCGGCCCGCGCAGGTCTCTAATTCAGTTGCCTGACTGCAAGCAAACTCCATAAACTTACGTACATCGTACTGATTGCTAGCGACATTAACAATTTCCACAAGCAGCTGTTGGCCGGCAGAGAGGCTGTGTGGTTTTTGTACGAAATTAAGCCAGTGAGTGCCATTGTATTGATCAATAGATATCTTGCCTGGGAATTGACTCCCCTCAAAATAAATTGCCATTTGCATAGGAAATACATTTGTATTCTTTTTCCGGATGTTCAACGATATGCTAAATGCACGATATACGTTGACTGAGAAATCAAAGAACCTTGGTTTACTATTGGTTCGCCACGTTTTTGTTTATCAGCCCACTGATAGTTAACTTCGTGCCGCTGCCTGGTGTAAAGTGCTCGGGCAGGTATTCAAATAGCGGCAAAGCCTGAAATAATGCTACCTAAATGTTGCTGGTAAACAAGTTGAAACTTTATCATGCATTTCTTGAGAAGGTCAGCTTAGTATTCAAGTAGGGTCAGTTCACAGATTTGACTGGTGCAAAAATGTTGGACCAAAAAGGGGGTAATCGATTTTTGCCTTAGTCCAACGTTTTGTTATCTGTCAGTTCTTCGTCGATTTGACTCAAATCTACAGAATTTTAAGGCAACTGGGTATTGCTGTACATTCTACAAGTCTGGTGTAAAATTTCTAACTATCCAATACTGTTGTTTAATAGAGAAAATTCCATTTGCTATATTTTTACCTTTACTTTTCCTTTGACCACCCAATACATGTGTTCAAAGATTCCAGCAGCCTCAAACCTGTCCGCATTGGTGCCTTGAGCGAATTGGTACGGATGTTGGTGGTACCTGCTGCCGTCGATGTAATACTAAATCGTTCAAAACTGCAAAACTTCTAAACATAAGCTACAACGTTCAGCGGACAGGGCTGGGCAGCGGTGGGTGGATTTGGGTACCTAAAAAGCAGCTGCTCGAAGACCGATACTGTACTGATAGTGAATTTTAGCAATTTTTTATCTGAGATTCCAAAAAAAATGCCCTAGAACTTCTATAATCGATGGTGGTTCAAAACAATCGATAAATCATCCGCCGAAATTAGTAGAAGATTTGAGTCAGGCGGACAGAAATTGAGCTCAAATTCAAGGAGATAGAGTAACTAGAGAATTGCTAAAGTTGGCAAAATTTGGCTAAAAATCGGCAAAAACTTTCAAGGCTCAAACACATCAAACAATTTTACACCCGGGATGGGGGCACCCTCCCCCGGGACGATTTTTCCAACGCCCCTCCGATTTTTCTGGCAAGTAATTTTTTGAGCAAATTTTTGCCATTTTTACAATTTACAATTTACAAAAATTGCCAAAATCAACGTGTACAAGAAGAGCACTTTTTAGCTGTATTTCAGCCAAAATTAACGATTTTTAGTGGAAAAATTGCGATTTCTTTCGATTTTTGAGCTTTTTTAGTGCCCAACCCCCTTCTAAAATTTGGGCTCAGGAGACCCCACCCAAGCCCCATCCCCGCTTTCGGCGGATGACCTGTTACATGTACGCCACTGTTACATGTTGGAGGAGGAGGTATTTGGTTGACTGGTATCTGGACGAACTTGCAAAATCCCAGCAATCCCAAAATCCCCAAGAACACCCCAGCAAATCTTTTACAATTTCTGTGAGGGAACATGTCAGTTCACATCACAAAAATTACTACTGTGATTGTACTTGTTTAAAATGTTTAACTTTAGAAAGTGTTGCTGGTCGCTTACATCATAACTGAGCTCTTCAACTCTGATCTCCACTGTGTAGGTGCTGCCGTACTCAAAGGGCTGTGCGATATACAGGCCTGCATCCCAGGCCGAACCATCTTGATTATGACTGCTCACAAACTGGAGAGAAGCCATGCGCGATTCAAAAGCAACATCGTAAGCCAACAGATTTTGGCTACTGCCAATTGAAATGCCGACTCTGCAAAGCTCGCACTAGAATGGTATTGCAGAAAGTAAAACCGTTTAAAACTGTGAGCACAGCAATTTTAAAGCTTAAATTTTATTATTATTTAATATTTTAATATAACAGAACTAGCCCATTTTAATTTTAATTTAATAGTTACTATAATAGTCTTGTGTTAATTTTAATTTGGATTTAATACTAATTCTACTAAGTAACAATATTAATTGTATTTTAAGAGTCAGTGTCTGAATCGATCAAGTCTTGGCCTTTCGCCCTATTCAGACCCAAAACTGAAACAGTTTGGCGTAGAGGGCTGTAAGTTGGCACACTAATACTACTTGATGCGTTATTCAACTGCTAATGAGGAATTCCCAATTCGACGCTCCACGCTCGAGATATAAGCCCGCGAAAATCGGATTGCCAACCGTAACTAAGGGACGAAAATTTCCTACTTGAATTTCTTTCTTACTGACAGCGGTGGGGACTTAAAAATGTTGTCTATAGGTAACTTTTCGAGTAGATGAAAAATTTCTAGTCCAAAATTGTCTTCCATAAAAATTTTTTTCAACCGTTTGGAGCCCCCTAGCTCGACTGGAACCCCCTATACATGTGCAGCTCAAGTTCTGAGAGAGTACCCCAGCCTGGTTTTGTAATTTCTAACGCTTTGTAGCGCTTTTATGAGTCTTTTCAGAACAGAAATACACGTCTTACATAGATATTAATCACGAAACAGGCATGAAACAGTCTCTGACAGGCTCCAGTATGTATGTGCAAATTTTCTTACAGCAGTTTGCCTTTTTGTTTTAGATTGCCAAATTTGGTCTTTTCTGTTGGTCCTCGAACAGTTTTGAGTCTGTCTGCCGACTATACGTCGCAAAAGTCCATTTTTAACTGGAAATGACTTAAATGAGCTATTTTTAGCTTGAGTTTTTCCTGCGATTTATGTTTTCGCCCCGACACATAGCAAAAAACCGTTTTTATTTTTCAAAAAAAATACACTGGAAAAACACACCTTTCTTACCTGTGTTTGAATAAACGTCATAAACTAATAATATTAATATATTAAAATCACACCTGTGAGTCGAGTCAACACCAGGACCAGGCGGAGCGGAATCGGGATTGGCGTATATCTTGAATTTCACTTGCAATGCATCTCCTTTGACCAACGGAGCGTCAAAATTGTACTTTTGCATAGTGAATGGCTAAAAGTTAGCAATGGCTAACGGCTAACTGACGGAATTTTGAATCTGTATGTACGTATGTGTATGTGTATGTGTATATGTATGTATATGTATACACATTGGAAAATCAATGTGTATTTTTATGTATGGTAAATGTGTATGTGTATACTCTAACAACAGTGGTTTGTAGTTTGTGGCTATTAGGCTACCTACAGCATACATGTAACAGGGCGGTCTGGGGCGTCTGCCCCCCACCCGACTAAGGCCAGCCCCCCCCGGATGGAACCCCCCTCCCGGCCCCGAGACGATTTTGCCGACCCCCTCCGATTTTTCCGGCAAGTAATTTTTTGAGCAAATTTTTGCGATTTTTTACAATTTCAGACACAGAAATTGGCAAAATCGCCTGCTAAACAGCACTTTTTAGCTGTATTTCAACCCAAATTAGCGATTTTTTGGGGGTTTTTAGCCAAAAAACTGCAATTTTTTCGATTTGTGAGCGTTTTTAGTGCCCAACACCCCCAAATCTAATCTCAGACCCTCCCGGCCGGCGCCAGACATCCCCAACCCCACTCCCCCTTCGACGGATGACCCGTTACATGTATGGGCTATAGTCACTAAGTTGGCTCAGTGATTAGCTCTGGCTGCCTTGAGTCACGGCGGGCGGCCGCGGCATCTCTAGCGGTTGCAGTGAGTTCGAAACCAGTTTGACTGGAATTAGACTTAGCAAAGCCCAACCCAGGCCACTGAAAGCTGGTGAGAGCGAGTAGGTAAATGGGTACCGCCGTCGGGTGGGAAGCTAAAGGGAGTCTGTGTACGCAAGGCCGGTCTCCAGGCCACAGAATGCTTCGGCACTCTTCTCGCAAAAACCGTCCCAGGTGGTGTCAGGGCCACCCGCAACGCCTTAAGTGCAATTAGACATGCGAGTGCTTTAGTTCTTTTACTCCGATCTTTCAGCTTTTCAGTTTGTAGTTAGTGGTTGGTATTGTAAGTAGTAAGTGTAAACAACCGTTCAGATTTCAGGATTTGAGATTATGAACTTGGGACGGAGAAAATATGCAGTTAGTGGGCAATTTTGTAGACAGTGGATTTAGTTTGTACGAGCTAGTGTTAATTTGTAGTCCCATTTTTTTCCCAAAAGTCAGGTAGATACAATGTTGAGTCTATTAGTTTGTAGTTAGTAGTCACTACGAACTAAGGTCTAGTTACAGAATACCTTAGCAAACTGGCTAACAATGGTAGCAACTTGATCGGCGGGGTGTTCGGTCATCAGTCGTCCATTCGGTAGCAGATTGCACTTTGTTTTAGCCGCCGCTTGACTGGCTGCTGCTTGATTCACATAACAGACGTGGTTGTTCAGAAAGTGAGGGTATGTCAGGGCATTGCACTGACTTTCAAAACTATTCACGCATTCCGAGTCACCGGTAAACGATAGTATAACTAAGCAGTAGAGAAAGATACGAGTACATTTGCGTTTGCCACGTTGCCACACGAATACTGACATTATTACGTTGGTTGGTTGGCTAAGTACGTACAATGTACATATGTACGCACTTACAGACCGCAACGGCGACAGCTATTCGTTTATTTAGGACAGTGCCAACTACACAGCCTGAAATAGGAGCTTGACTGAGTATTAAAACCTCCAATGGTAACGGCTAAAGCCTGTTTATGGTAACCGTTATCTGGCAACGCAATTAGAGTTTGCCGACTAGTCATGCATGGAAACGCTACGTAGGGGCCGACCTGGAGCAGGGGGCTTTCCCTCAGGTGGGGGCTCGAGGGGGGTTTCGACCAGAGGGGGACCTAAATTTAAAAAACTCCAAAACGCCTGGAAATACGTTTTAGCACGTTTTTGCCGGCCCCGTCACAACGGGCCGGCTATATGTTGGCCCGCTCGTTTTTGTGATTCAAAATTTGCAATGGTTTTGCAATTTTACGCGAAACGCCTAAGTTATAATGTTTGTCTCTGGCCAAAGATGTGCTTTTTATTCCGGTTTTTGAATTGATCAATTAATTAGTGAGAAAATCGTGCAAATGTAATCAGCTCTATAGCGCTCTCTAAACCAGATTCTGCCAGTTTCCGCAGAAAATCTGCCGGATTTTTCGCAGATCTCTCTGCCTACTTTATTCCTAGTATTTTTTCTGCGAAAAATCGCAGAAAATCAGCTAACTTTTCGCTGATTTTCACAGCGCTTTTCCGCGCTATTTTTTCTGCGAAATGTGCAGTTATGCATCTGCGATTGCGACTAGACCGCAGAAATTATCTGCGAAATCCGCAAATTAGATTCAGCGGTCCTTTTACAGCAAATGACGGAAAAAATCATTTATTTCACGTCACAACGCACCACAATGTACGCAGGAAGAACTGCATTAACAAGTAGAGAAAACAACGCGAAAAATCCAGCAGTACTATTAGCTACGTACGTACTACTTATACTGTATATGGAAGGAGCTGTAGCATAGACACGAAACAACAGTAATAGACATTTTCAGAGTCGCAAAAAGGACAGCACGTACACATCCGGACGCAACAACAATTATTAAGATTGCTTTTTTTTACCATACGCTACAAATCGATCGTACATATCTATGGCTCTGCCAGGGTACTCAGAGGGTTCTAACCCAAACAGAAGCTCCAAAAACAAGTAAACAAACTTGAGACTGCTGGGGAAGTCGGTGTTGAATGTGAAAAAACTAGCAAACAAATAATAAACGGCCTGACCTACAGAAGCATGAGGTAGTTCGATCGCTCTAAAGTTGATGACCAGAAAGATTTGGGTTGGTTCCTCACACGATCTTCCGGATGGGTTGAGCGCGAGAAGAAACGGCTGAGTGAGCGCTTTGTCCCGTCTGCACAACTCCACCAACTCCTTCAGACTCTGGCCGGGTCCGCACTGCAACTAGTTTAGTATGACTGACTGCACAAGTTGTGGTTGCAATTTTTGCATAAAACACACACCTTTTTGAACTGAATAAGATGCTCAATTGCTGTGGAGATCGGAAATCTGTCGCATTTGCCGGCGGCTTCCTGTTCTGATCCGCGTTTTCCTGTTGTTTTCGGCTTTTTTCGAGCCGGAGTGGTTGACTGAATTGAAGGCGTCAGAATACAAGGCAAAAGCAACAGCGCCAGCATCGATTTATCAGCTGAAATGATGCTGGTGTAGCATTTGAGCTAAGCTTATCTACACTAAAAATTGTGTTCGCCTTATTAAGCTCTGACAGTCGACGGATTAAACGTGATTACTTTATGCACTTACAAGGCAACATGTCGTCACGGTTGCTGGCGTCAAGCAGCCCAAATGACTCGCAAATTCGTTGCTGAACAGGGCTCTTCGAGGTTTTTCCGAGCGCCTCCTTGAGAATGAAGTCAGTTGTCTCAGTCCATCGCGTTACCGGATCGATCAATTGGCCGCCCGCTTTCTTAGTCATGTCGAATACAAAATCTTTGAGAATCTGGAAGTGTAAATTGTCGAGAGTCTAAATTTTTAGGCTATTTTGACAAACGGCTCTCAAACTTACCAGCTGCGGGACCTTGAGAAAGCTGGGGTACTTAGCCAGTATCTTCTCTGGAGTCAATTCAGCTGAAGTCAGGATTTCCTCTCTTCGGTATTCCCTCAGCTTGTCCATAGCAGCCAGAACTGACGGATCATCAGAAGGGTACCGACTAAACAGACTCAGCTCGGATTCGACATCGATTTCTGACAGCTTCGGCGGTGGCTGCAGATCCACCGACTGGTCCTTGCTAGTAGCTGGCCCACTGCTCGTATCAAGCTTTTCCAGTGCTCGCTTTTCTTTTCCTCGCTGGCGATTCAGATAATATTCCAGAGGTCCGCTGTGGTGCACTGGATCGTAAATCTTCGTCTGAAAGTTCCGAATTAGAAAAAATCGTTAATAAACTTGCTACCCAAGGCAGTGGAGACGCAATGCTGCTGGAACCGTACCATGGAAATTGCACCCATACTGAGAACGCCATTCTAGCTTTGTCTTTAACAGATGGCACCGCTCTAAAACAATTTTTCAGGTAAGGGCTACTGTAATTTTCCGACACATCAGACAAACTGTCATTCTCAAATGACTTCGGCGCATAAGATACGCATTTATATAGGCAGTTTGCCTACTGGACGGCCTTTTTCTTTATAATACTCTGCGGAGGATAGCATTTTCAACTCTAACTTATTTGTATTACCGTCCGTTCTTCTTAGCATATCGCAAGAGCCAGTCGCCGACTGCATGGTGCATCTGTTTCTTCATCTGTTCAAAGTTTGTACCAGAGGAATATCGTGCTTCAGTAAATCCCAGTTGAAGTGCTTCTGATGCCTTGTGCTCCTTAAATGCTTCGAGTACAGGAAATACCTAAAAGTTAGCTGTTAGGCTCTAATCCATACATGTATCTGGTCATCTGCTGAAGGAAGGGGGAGGGGGTTGGGGGGTCTGGTGCCGACCAGGGGTGGGGCTGAGCCCAAATTTTGGAAGAGGGGTGGGCACTAAAAAACGCTCAAAAATCGAAAATATCGCAATTTTTTGGTTAAAAATCATAAAAAATCGCGAATTTGGGCTGAAATACAGCTAAAAAGTGCTGTTCTACAGGCGATTTTGGCAATTTTCTGTCTGAAATTGCAAAAAATCGCAAAAAAATTTGCGCAAAAAATTACTTGCCAGAAAATCAGAGAGGGGTCGGAAAGATTGTCTCGGTTGGGGGTTCCCCTCCGGGAGGGGGTCTGGCCTAAATCGGGTGGGGGCCGACCACCAGACCCCAACTGTTACATGTATGCTCTAATCTGTGCGTACAATGTACGTACATAGAATAGACGCCCCAGCCGGCCGCCCTGCAACAATACGTACGTTCTGAGACGTCGCCTAAACACTGAGTCGATCGACTGACTGAGACCAATTGAATGCACCTTTATCTGTGGCTAATGTGTAGGTCGCATACGCACAGAAAGCATTCAACACCTAAGAAGCGCTCATTTATATGTAGTTATTCAGACACGGCCAGCCCAGCTGCCTAGATAAGAAACAGCTGGGCTCTTTGTTGGCTCAGATTTGAAAGCTCCTCAACACTTTGATTTGATCAGTGCGTAAAGGCTCTCCAGAAGATATCACAGATCAGCACACAGACAAGGTCTTTATCCATCTAAGATGATTAGCACTATTCACTTGTTAGCTAAGTGGCCAATTAGCTAGCAGGCGTCGCTGCTTGCGGCCGGCAGGTCGACTGCGCTCTGATTGGCCGACGCGCTTACTCAATTTTGGCTCCTTAGTTGGAGCTATTTTCCTACCGCCCTCTCATGTACTATCAAATTGATACACGGTGTGTATTGTCTGGGCTAAAATTTTCTTCATTTTGGAACCCAATTCCGCTGGGGGGTCATGTACCTGACTGTCTTCGAACAGAAACGGTCGATAAGCAGTGGGCACTGTAGCAAGAGTGAAGCCGTAATTGGCATGGCAGCCCTGCACAAAGGAACTGGCTGCCGGTGGAGGCGGAGGTGTAGGCGTAGGAGGGATTGGGACCGGAACAACCTTGGCTGCCAACTCTTCCACCGCTTCTTCTAGCTCACCGTACTCTTCGCCCCTGTTGTCTTCGAACAAGTAACTGTTATCTGGTTGATTCTGACCATCAATCACAACCTGAAAATTAGAATGCGAATGGTCTATGTATGCAGATTAGGTAATATTAGTCTAAGCTACCAAAAACACTCACCAGATTAAAATCGTTCTGAACATCACAAAAGATGGCGATTTTGTCAAGGTGTTTAATGTGATCGGTGCTGTCGAAGTCAACATACTCGTCAAATTCGGGGTCAAACTTGGTTATTCGCTGAGAAACTGCCGCCGGACCGCTCAAACCGTGCTTTTCCGCCAAGATCCGGTTAGCATGTGCCGTCAGTTCATCAGTCGTTGGTGGCTGTGAGAACACACGGCTGTCCAGTTTTTTCTGATTGACGAAAACACTCACAAGAGCTTTAAAACACAGATTTTCCGCCATTTCAGCTTAATCGGTACAGCTATTTTTCAGCTCTCTGGAGAAGAAACTTTTGGTCCAAATTTCTTCCTTCGGCGGTTCAACTAATTATTTTTTGTTATAAGCAGCTTAAAATTTAGAAGAATAATCTGCAGATGTACGCAGACTTTTTCTGCGCTTTTAAGGATTTCGCAGATTTTTCTGCTTTTACTTGACAAAAAGGCGGGAATTCAAAAGACGCTTTATTACAACAGATTATATCGAGTGCACACACAATAACCGACTGCAGAGGTTCGTCGCAAGTACAGATCCAAAGGGTGGTAGTCTAGCAAGCAATTAAACTTAACAGAACGACTCTGATCAGTCTTTTCAACTTCATAACAGTGATAATGCGCGTCAAATCCTACCGTTCTCAACAGAGTCACTACAAATAACAACGAATCGGTCGACAAAAGCTTATTAGCAAATCCGCCATACAATACGCCGAAAACAGGGAGGCCTGACTCATCTTTCTCAATAGCAACAATGTTGTCCGACCTATACGGTTGACCCCTAACAACGAACTTTTGCAAGCACGTAAGCTCAACTTCCGTAGCATCTAGAGCGAGCTGCTCAATTAGTTCTGCCGAACAAGGCACAGAAGCAATTGGCATCCTAATTACTTTATCAGCTGAAATGTTTTCGGCAAACACTTTCCCTGACAGAATGTTGGCGTAAGCAGCGAGCTGGTGCTTTTTGGCCAGGGACAAAGTCACATTCTTGAAGTTGCACATGATGCTTGACGTGCGCTTGAAAAAGTTTCCTTTCATCTCCTCTGTAGCTAGCATGCTTTTGTACGGAGGACCAGTTGACTCTGCGAAGAGTGCGTAGTGCGACACAAAATGATGTTTTGGAATTAGAGTCAGATCGGGGAAAAGGCGGCTAAAGTTTCTGAGGTGCGAGTGGTAGAGTTGTCGAAACTGCTCAGAAACTCCACCACTCCATTTTTGCATAAACAGGACATCGCATATTTGGCGGAGCTCAAGGAAGAACTCCCAGTAAGTGTTTCCTTCTGGTACAAAATCTGCTACCATCAATGGCAACAGTCGAAGGAGGCACCAAAAGGGCAGACCTCTTTGTTTGAGACTCTTATCACCCTTCGAATACAACGCTCTCAAATCAAAAATCTCCACTGGCCTGTTCTTGGTATCTGTTGGACCGTAACCAAAGTAGACGATTCTACTGTTCAACTGCTGTAGCGTAAACCGTTTCTCCACCTCCACCAATCGATGCAGCACGGCTTTGGTTTCATACGGCCCAATTCCCTCCAACACATCGTGTAATAAGTCACCAACCTATAATGCTTAACCATTGTGTAGCTGGTTTTAAAGTCATACAGTACATGTAAACAACTTATCCGCCGATGGAAGAGGGGTTGAGTGCCCCGCACCAGTCGGGGCGTTTGAGCCCAGTTTTAGGGGAGGGCGTTGGATACTAAAAATCGCAAAAATCGAAATGTTAGGCTAAAAATTGTGTTTTTGCGCTCAAATACAACTAAAAACTGGTGTTTTGCAGGCGAAAAATAGTCTCAGGAAGTCCCCGATCGGGGGTCTGGTCTAAGTCACGCGGGGGCAGACCCCGAACTCCCTGTTACATGTACATGTTTAAAGTACAGAGTAGGTTACATACCCGGTTATTGGCGATGTGCCAGAACTTCGTATCAAGCAAGGGGCATCTTGATTTAATCCCGTACTCCTTGTTGTTGTTGTTGTAACATTTTGTCCTTTCGGACTAGGAGTAGCCAACTGCTATAGAGCAGGAAGAGACACGAGGTCCGGCAGTCTCCTTAACAACAACCCTCCCCTTTTGCTGTCGGTGGGTGCAAGACAGCTAAGGTTTGGTTCCCATTTATCTACTTGCCATTGCTGACTTTCGACGGCCTGGGTTGGGCTTTGTGTCGACTACTTCCCATCTTACTCCTTCTGCTTAACTCCTGTTTTGTCAGCCAAGACTTCTTTGATCTGGTAATCAACTGACTTCTTCGTCCTGAGCAACGAGTTATCAGTGTCGAAGCAGGTTTGCAGACTGTCTTGCGTTATCATGCAGTGTGAACAGAAACGCATGGCACTGAAGCTTTCTTGAAAGCCGAGAATAGTGTGTCGGCCAAGGTTGTCGCCGTGAACAACGCAGAGTGTGGCAAAAATCTGTTGGCCGTTGGCATGGAGTGAAAATCCGCGTTCTTCCAGCTCGCAAATTTCAGAACAGATCCTTTGAAGCACTGTAGAGTAGCCATAGATCTTTAAATCTTGAGTCTTCGCCAGAGCAACTGTGAACACGTTGGCCATTGACTTCCGACAGTAAGGCGGTAAATTGCGAATGCAAAAGTAGAAGACTCCTTGCTTGTAAGTGCCTGTGTGCGGGCCAAGCTCACTTGCAATCTAAATTTATATTAGAAGTGAATTTCTGCCTTAAGTAAGTTTTAAGTATAATTTTAATTATGTTTTTATAGAAATTTACTAATACAAGTAAATTGTTGGTAAGTACATTATAATTAAATTAAATTTCAAATAAATTTACTTAGCAAGAGTACTTTTCAGTTAAAAGGGCATTTTTATACGCCAACACAGTACAGATTGGGAATGCAAACAGTTGGCATTTCTGCACGGATAGGTCCACCTAATTTAGATAGGAGATAAATACTTTCAAATAATCTTTCATTTAAAACCAACAGCATACTTCAAGATCGTCGTAATAGAGCTGCAAAGCTACTGTAGTTTTTGCTGGATCTGTCAGCAGCGGGTTTTCCTTGAACACAGAACCATCCACAAAATCTTCTATTATTCCATCGTTCCTTGGCTAAATTATAAGTATACAAGTACAGAGTCGAAATTTGGTGGAATGAAATTAACCTGATTTTGTTTAATCAGATGAAGAACATCGGGAACCGCGCTAAGCACTGCATTAAGCGTCTTTTGGATCGGTATGTACTGCCAAACATCCCTTGCAAGCTTTTGCACTGTTGCACCGCCGACGGTATAGTGGGGCTTAAAATGATATAATTAAGTTTCTACCTTAAATAACAGTTGTGTTATTAACCGACCTCGTGCCTAGTTGTAAACACATGCTCTTCTGGCAAAATGTACTCTGGCTGACGTTCAAAATATCGGTTCTGTCGATTTTTCGTTGACAGGAATTCGACGGGTCTTGACACTTCTTGAAATTTCGCTAATAAACGTTCCAGTTTGGCGCCTTCGGGAGACTTGAGCGCTTGAACCACCAGGCACGTCAGGTAGCTAACGACAGACTCGACCATGTCCTTGCACGAATTAACCAACAGTTCGACGGCCTTTATGGTCATAGAGCTCTCAGCCCGTGCGCTAGCAACTATGAATGCAGCAGAGTCGAAAATTTGGGCTTTCAACTCATCCAGCGTCACCGATTCTGCTGCTGGAGCACAGTGGGCACAGCTAGAGGAAGCGCAATCTGACAGATCAGCTGTTGAGACATCGGGACCGACGGTAGAGTCAGTGAAAGACTCTATTAAAGACGAGTCGTTAGGCATAGCAGAGCCCGCAGTCGCTGGAGTACTAGTAGGAGGGCCGGACGCAGTTTCTTGAACTTTGTGAATCCTCCTTATGTGCTTCTTCCAGTTGTACTCCTGGCCAAAAGTACGCAAGCAGCCATCTTGACCACATAGATACGGCACTTTCCAGTCAGACTTATGTTTTTCAGTCAGATGACATTTCAAATAGAAAAACGTGGTGAAAAGCTCGGTACAGAACGGACAAGAGATCATTCTCCTTCGGGAAAAGTAATAAAACAACAGCGGAGGGATGAGATAAGCAAACTAACCATTTCACCCCAATAACTGCAGTACGTTCTGCGAGTCATTCGCAGAAAATTATGCACATGGGATGCAGTTGCAATTCACAGAAAATTCTGCGGTAATTGGCAGACCTTCTGTGAATTTGATTTTGCTAGTGAATCTGCGATTTGAAAACCGCAGAACTGGTTTAGAGAGCGGCCTCTATTATTAAATCTGGGGTGGACGAGCGCAAGCTGGCGTCCCTTATCTGTGTAATCTAATCGCTTTTAAGCGCAGCTCTGCAATTGCGGCAAAGCACACGCTCCTGCTAGGTTAGCCTAGCTCCATGCTCTTGCTTCAACGTTGAGCCGTTGCTTGACAGAAAGCCTCTCTTAAGGAGAGCTGCAGTTTCGACGGAGGCACACGACTCTGCTGGGTCCCTTCCTAGCTACCGTGCTTTCCTGTCGCGTCGACAGCGTCTGTTCGACGTTAAACTGCATTTTTGTCGGCATTGGCACACTTCTTGCCATGTTTTCCCAGCTCCGTGCTTTTGTTGACACACCTGAGCCAGCTAGTGCAGCGGCACACGAATCTGCTGGGAAGTTCCCAGCTCCGTGCCTGTCTGCCGCGTCGGTAGCGTCTGTTCGACATGTAGCTGCGTTCGGTGTAGTCAGCCTCGGCTCAAGCACACGATCTTGCTGGGATAACTGGCTCCGTGCCTTTTGCCTGATCGAGACTCTTGATTTGCTTGACTCATAATGCTACTCTCTAACCATGATTTGACTCAAAAGCAGCAGAAAATGCTGGTTCAGAGCTTGACTTGACTCAAAAGCAGCAGAAAACGCTGGTTCAGACCGTGATTTGACTGAAAAGCAGCAGAAAACGCTGGTTCAGGCCGTGATTTGACTGAAAAGCTGCAGAAAACGCTAGTTCAGAGCTTGATTTGCCTCAAAAGCACCAGAAAACGCTGGTTCAGCCCGTGATTTGACTGAAAAGCAGCAGAAAACGCTAGTTCAGAGCTTGATTTGCCTCAAAAGCACCAGAAAACGCTGGTTCAGCCCGTGATTTGACTGAAAAGCAGCAGAAAACGCTGGTTCAGAGCTTGATTTTACTCAAAAGCTGCAGAAAACGCTGGTTCAGAGCTTGATTTGACTTAAAAGCAGCAGAAAACGCTGGTTCAGACCGTGATTTGACTGAAAAGCAGCAGAAAACGCTGGTTCAGACCGTGATTTGACTGAAAAGCAGCAGAAAACGCTGGTTCAGACCGTGATTTGACTGAAAAGCAGCAGAAAACGCTGGTTCAGAGCTTGATTTGACTCAAAATCTGCAGAAAACGCTGGTTCATACCATGATAATAACTCAAAAGCTGCAGAAAATGCTGGTTCATACTATGACTTGACTCAAAACTGAAGAAAACGCTGGTTCATACAATGACTTGACCCAAAACTGCAGAAAACGCTGGTTCATACCATGATTTGACTCAAAATCTGCTGAAAAGGCTGGTTCATATCATGATTTGACTCAAAACTGCATTAAACGCTGGTTCATACCATGATTTGACTCAAAACTGCCGAAAACGCTGGTTCATACCATGACTTTACTCAAACGCTGCAGAAAACGCTGGTTCATACCATGATTTTACTCAAACGCTGCAGAAAACGCTGGTTCATAGCATGATTTGACTCAAAACTGCAGAAAACGCTGGTTCATACTATGATTTGACTCAAAACTGCAGAAAACGCTGGTTCATACAATGATTTGACCCAAAACTGCAGAAAACGCTGGTTCATACCATAATTTGACTCAAAATCTGCTGAAAAGGTTGGTTCATATCATGATTTTACTCAAACGCTGCAGAAAACGCTGGTTCATAGCATGATTTGACTCAAAACTAGTGTTGTTATGACTACTAGTCAAAGTCAAAGTCATAGTTAATACTTTTGTGATATTGCAGTCAAACGAACAGGTAGTCAAAGTCAAACTTTGACTACTTCGGTTACCATAAATGCGTAGCCAAATGAAGACCAAGTAGTCAAACCGTTTGACTATGACTACATTTTGTTATAAGCAGTAGCCTTTTCAAGCATATTTTTTTACATTTTTATAGGTTCGCAACAGGGGGGGGGTCCGACCAGAACAAATCTTAAAATATGATGGGCGCCATCAAGCTCAGCGCACGTACCGACGGTGTGCCTTAACCGATCCGGTCGTGTTACCCACCGTTCGATAGGTCTTTGCGTTGGCTTTCAAATGAGCTAAGCAGCGCCGTCATGCAACCATGTTTGCGCGCGAAATTCAAATTTTAGTGACTCGGCTCTATTATTTGATTTTCTACCTAAACGGGAAACGTTGCCATTTTTGCAATTTTGATCGTAGGTCAAAGCGCCAACCGTCAAACGACGCAGCGTGACGAGATCTACAGTTTCCATGCATCGCCATCGCTCTACGCCTTCCGGCGCCAACACTAGATGTCTGAGAGTGAAGCAGTTGAATTTGGCCGTTTTTGCCACTTATTCCTGAGTAGTTTTCAGGCCATAGTTCACTTCGCGGTTGACAGATTTAGCTGGTTCATGCACGAAAACACTCCTAATTGAACGCAGAATGCTAATAACACAACCGGGGCGCTCGGCAATCCAAGCAATCCACTGTAGGACCTCCAGTATCAGCATTACCCGACTATCGGGAAAAAGTATGTCAGAAAGAAGATCGATTTTCTCGCTAACGAAAAACAAATTTGCATATCTGCTGAATACGATTTTTAGAGCACATCAAGACCTTTTATTTGGTGCATTACATGCCCTTGTAGCATATCGGCAATATGGTGTTCATTTTCGATTTTTCTTTTTTGTACGATTTGAGAGCTGGATTTTTGACAGTTTTTGGTCTGTTTCTTGCGCAAAAATGATCGCATTGAGTCCATTCTGCTGTCAAATGAATCGCAACGGTCCGCTGCGTCTTTTGATGGATAGCTTATTTGGATTGGTCCACGCCAGGGGGGTCCAACCAGAGCAAATCTCAAAATATTATGGGCACCATCAAGCTCAGCGCATGTACCAACGGAGTGCCTTAACCGATCCGGGCGTGCTACCCACTGTTGGATAGGCCTTTGCGTTGGCTTTCAAATGAGCTACACAACGCCGTCATGCAACGATGTTTGCGCGCGAAATTCAAATTTTCGTGACTCGGCTCTATTATTTGATTTTGTACCTAAACGGGAAACGTTGCCATTTTTGCATTTTTGATCGTAGGTCAATGCGCCAACCGTCAAACGACGCAGCGTGACGAGATCTACAGTTTCCATGCATCGCCATCGTTCTACACTTTCCGGCGCCAACACTAGATGTCTGAGAGTGAAGCAGTCGAATTTGGCCATTTTTGCCACTTATTCCTGAGTAGTTTTCAGGCCATAGTTCACTTCGCGGTTGACAGATTTAGCTGGTTCATGCACGAAAACACTCCTAATTGAACGCAGAATGCTAATAACACAACCGGGGCGTTCGGCAATCCAAGCAATCCACTGTAGGACCTCCAGTATCAGCATTACCCAACTATTGGGAAAAAGTATGTAAGAAAGAAGATCGATTTTCTCGCTAACGAAAAACAAATTTGCATATCTGCTGAATACGATTTTTAGAGCACATCAAGACCTTTTATTTGGTGCATTACATGCCCTTGTAGCATATCGGCAATATGGTGTTCATTTTCGATTTTTCTTTTTTGTACGATTTGAGAGCTGGATTTTTGACAGTTTTTGGTCTGTTTCTTGCGCAAAAATGATCGCATTGAGTCCGTTCTGCTGTCAAATGAATCGCAACGGTCCGCTGCGTCTTTTGATGGATAGCTTATTTGGATTGGTCCACGCCAGGGGGGTCCAACCAGAGCAAATCTCAAAATATTATCGGCACCATCAAGCTCAGCGCATGTACCAACGGAGTGCCTTAACCGATCCGGGCGTGCTACCCACTGTTGGATAGGCCTTTGCGTTGGCTTTCAAATGAGCTACACAACGCCGTCATGCAACGATGTTTGCGCGCGAAATTCAAATTTTCGTGACTCGGCTCTATTATTTGATTTTGTACCAAAACGGGAAACGTTGCCATTTTTGCATTTTTGATCGTAGGTCAATGCGCCAACCGTCAAACGACGCAGCGTGACGAGATCTACAGTTTCCATGCATCGCCATCGTTCTACACTTTCCGGCGCCAACACTAGATGTCTGAGAGTGAAGCAGTCGAATTTGGCCATTTTTGCCACTTATTCCTGAGTAGTTTTCAGGCCATAGTTCACTTCGCGGTTGACAGATTTAGCTGGTTCATGCACGAAAACACTCCTAATTGAACGCAGAATGCTAATAACACAACCGGGGCGTTCGGCAATCCAAGCAATCCACTGTAGGACCTCCAGTATCAGCATTACCCAACTATTGGGAAAAAGTATGTAAGAAAGAAGATCGATTTTCTCGCTAACGAAAAACAAATTTGCATATCTGCTGAATACGATTTTTAGAGCACATCAAGACCTTTCATTTGGTGCATTACATGCCCTTGTAGCATATCGGCAATATGGTGTTCATTTTCGATTTTTCTTTTTCGTACGATTTGAGAGCTGGATTTCTGACAGTTTTTGGTCTGTTTCTTGCGTAAAAATCATCGCATTGAGTCCGTTCTGCTGTCAAATGAATCGGAATGGTCCGCTGCGTCTTTTGATGGATACCTTATTTGGTTTGGCCCACGCATTTTATAGTTATAGTTCAAAATCATCTGAAATTCATGACAAATCTGCCTTTTAAATCAAGTAAGTGCATCCAACTGGACTTACGGTAGTATATGATACTATAACTATAAAATGCGTGGACCAATCCAAACAAGCTATCCATCAAAAGACGCAGCGGACCATGCCGATTCATTTGATAGCAGAAGGGACCCGATGCTATCATGTTTGCTCAAGAAACAGATAAAAAACCGTCAAAAATCCAGCTCTCATATCATACAAAAAAGAAAAATCGAAAATGAACACCATATTGCCGATATGCTACAAGGGCATGTAATGCACCAAATGAAAGGTCTTGATGTGCTCTAAAAATGGTATTCAGCAGATATGCAAATTTGTTTTTCGTTAGCGAGAAAATCGATCTTCTTTCTGACATACTTTTTCCCGATAGTCGGGTAATGCTGATACTGGAGGTCCTACAGTGGATTGCTTGGATTGCCGAGCGCTCCGGTTGTGTTATTAGCATTCTGCGTTCAATTAGGAGTGTTTTCGTGCATGAACCAGCTAAATCTGTCAACCGCGAAGTGAACTATGGCCTGAAAACTACTCAGGAATAAGTGGCAAAAACGGCCAAATTCAACTGCTTCACTCTCAGACATCTAGTGTTGGCGCCGGAAGGCGTAGAACGATGGCGATGCATGGAAACTGTAGATCTCGTCACGCTGCGTCATTTGACGGTTGGCGCATTGACCTACGATCAAAATTGCAAAAATGGCAACGTTTCCCGTTTAGGTAGAAAATCAAATAATAGAGCCGAGTCACTAAAATTTGAATTTCGCGCGCAAACATGGTTGCATGACGGCGCTGCTTAGCTCATTTGAAAACCAACGCAAAGACCTATCGAACGGTGGGTAACACGACCGGATCGGTTAAGGCACACCGTCGGTACATGCGCTGAGCTTGATGGCGCCCATCATATTTTAAGAATTGTTCCGGTCGGACCCCCCCCCTGGTTCGCAACTAAATATTTTATAAATTTATTTCATTTTTGCTCTTAAGGAAACAAACAACCTTTTTCTCTAAAATTGTGAACTGATAACAGGTGTCAGTCAGCAAATCTCTGCGTGATCCAAGGCAAATTCCACAGTTTCGTCAGCTTGAAAATTATGACATTAAAAAAACTACTTTGATTTTACACCAAACTAAAGTGGGTTTTTGTCTATTTTTTGCGGTGTTTTTCCGAAAGACGTTTTTTACATTGAAATTTTTGAAAATTAAACAATTCCGGGGTTAATTTTTAGCAGTTAACTGTATACCGTTTACATAAAAGTATACAAATTGTGGCCTCAATCAAAGTGATTTTTGACTGACACTTGACGACTGAAGCATATAAATCGCTGCAAATGTCAATTTTGCTCTGTCTCAAAAAGTAGTCAAAGTAGTCAAACCAGTGGTCTTGGTAGTCAAATGGTTTGACTACAATATAGTCAAATTTGACTACCCTGGTATTGTACTCAAACCAGTGGTAGTCATAGTCATAGTCAAACGGAAATTTTGGTATTGTAACAACACTACTCAAAACTGCAGAAAACGCTGGTTCTCTAAATCTGCAGAGTACGCTATTTACTCTCTGGTTCACAGACCTTCACTTGACCCAAAAGTGTACATTAGAAAACGCTGCTGATTGGCAAATGGGCGGCCGCAAAATTTCGAAAATCAAGCGGGCTGGGACAAGCCAGGTGTAGCCAATGGTGAAACGGAAGCATTGACTCCTGCCGCCGGTCCTGTCTCAGTCAGCAAAGCTGTACAGTACAGCTCCAGTCCAGTGTCACAAGGCCAGTGAAGACCTTCTATCATTGGAGAATTCATAACTAGTATGCATGTTGTGATTTGTATACTGTATTGTGCCAGGCTTTATACTCTTCCTGCCATCTGAAAGTACAGTATGTTAAGTGTTTCAATGTGACGGTATTGTAAGTCAGTTCTGTTTGCTTTCGATCCTCAGGTCGATGAACGTTTTTTATTTGTTTAATCGGTTTTGTGTTTATACTGTGCCTGCATATGTTTTAGTGTACATTTATAATGTGTACATAGAACAGAATATTGCCTTCACTAAAAGGAAGCAGTGCGTTTAGATCTGCTTTGTTACCTTTGGGCTGAAAATTTCATAATTTAAAATAGCCCCAAAATGAGCACTATGGTATGTAATAGAACACCTTTTTTGATATGCTGCTTGTTTCAGTAGTGACGCTAAAAATCGCTATTTCAAGGGTCAGTCTCTGATTCGATCGAGTCTGGGTATTCAGACCCAAAATTGAAAGTTTGGCGTAGAGGGCTGTAAGTTGGAGGGCTACGGCTAACAAATGTCGATAGGTTATATGTATAGCCGCCGCAAAGGATTCCCCGATTCGACGCTCCACACTCGAGATATGGCCCTCTGAAAATCGGTCCCAAGCCAGTGAGCGCCCACCAGAGCTTTGTAAATGATCAGGAGGCTTTAGAAGTGCCAGTAAAGTCTAGTCAGTCAAGTGATTCAAGTTTCATGAGTTTTTACTGCGCTTGTAATACAAAATAGCGATGGTTGTAGTGAACCAATAGACGCTTGCATACGAGTAAACAGTAGAAAAAAGGATGACAGAAAGCACCGACCACTTGTCGATCATGACCGAGTAGCCGCCTCCCTCTTGTTCTTCTAGTTTGAAGTTGTCAGTGGTGAGGCCGAACGGTCGCAACACCATGTTACCCAGGTCTTTCAGTTTGCCTACAGACACACAGACCGTACAATACAGTATCACTTGAAAGCTCTACAATTAGGGATGCAACCGAATACAAAAATCGAATACAAACCGAATTGTATTTTCCGCATCGCATCTTAGGTAGATTTTCCGAAACACTCAGAAAAAGCCGTTATTTTTCAAATTAAACAAAAAGAAACGAGGAAAAACTGACCCAACTGCTGTGGTCTGAAGACTGATACGGAGACCCGATCGGTTCAGAGACTGACTGGAAATACGTACTTAAAGTACTTATAGTTCTTAAAGCATGACATTAGAGTTCGAATTGGTATTAGGTGTATTGGGGTGTTTTTCAGGTATTGGGTATTGGGGGTTTTATCAACCAATACCCAATACTGATTGCCAATACCGGAGAAATCGAAAAAAATCTAAGTTGACTGAAAAATTTACGTAGAAAAATCGAAAAGGTTGATTGATGAGCAGGTTTAGGAAGCTGTTTTTTTATTAATTTTACACTTAGAAAAACTTTTAACATGCATTTTGCGAGAAAGTCAACTTAGGATGTTCAAGCAACTTTTTTTCGCGGATCCGGCTGGTATCCAAATATGTTAAAATAGATGTCAAACGAACACCAACGGTGCATGTTCGAATACCAGCGACCCCCTAGAACCGGAGCTGTACACCCCCAAAGTACCGTTGTCAAGTAAATTAGTTTAGCAATTTACTTACTTTTTAATTTACTTGCACCGCCACAAAATAATTTACTTGCTTTTTAATTTACTTTGACCGATTTACCAACAATTGAATTTGATTTTAATTTACTTTCAACTTCTAATTAAATTCTAATTTACTTTTCTATGCAAAAAATTGCCGAAAATACAACAAAATCAGCAAATACGTATCTGAGTATGGATTTCTAGTAAACTGATGGAACTATGAATCTAACTCCATCCTTTTGTTAAGCTTCATGTTTTTGGTAAAATCAGTTATTCAGAAATGCATTATAATTATTTTTTTCTAGGAGGAAAGCAACAGATGTAAAGCTTTGGCTAACACTGTAACTTATGGACAGACCGGGATTTGATGAAACAAAGGGGGTTTTCATGCATCAGTGCATACATGTATCAGGGGGTCACCGGACTTAGGCCAGACCCCCCGGATGGGGACCCCCGAGACGATTTTCCCGACCCCCCTCCAATTTTTCTGGCAAGTAATTTGTTGAGCAAATTTTTGCTATTTCTTACAATCAGACACAAAAATAGCCGAAATAGTCTGCAAAACAGCACTTTTTAGCAGTATTTAAGCCCAAATTAGCGATTTTTGACGATTTTTAGCCGAAAAATAACGATTTTTTCGATTTTTTAGGGTTTTTAGTGCCCAATCCCTCCTAAAATTTGGGCTTATATCCCACGGCCGGAGCCAGACGCCCAACCCCCTCCCCTTCGGCAGATGACCTGTGATGTACATTGCATGTGATGTTTGCACGAAAACTGTAGCTTCACAAATTGATTCTATACGTATTAAGATTAAGACTTCAGAGAAAATTGTGTTGAATGATCTGCTGCATTTCAGCTAGCTTACCATTCTCAACAGTGAGAGCCTATGTACATTATGTGGTTAAATAGACAGACAGAAAAGGCACAGAATCACGCAAAAGTTACATGCGAGAGCCAAGACTACCACAGATCGAATAGTCAATGAAGCAAATTACAAGTAAATTAGAAGTAAATTGAAAGTAAATTTTTCAGGCTTTTCGATCTAATTTAATTTACTTTTTACTTGCTTCGCCATTTTCGTCAGAGATTTAATTTTATTTTAATTTACTTGCCACTTAGTTTACTCTTCGGAAGTAAATTATTTTCGAATTTAATTTAATTTTAATTTTAATTTACTTGACAACGGTACCCCAAAGTTGGGTCGGTAGGCCCTTTTCGGCCATTTTCTCGACATTTACTCAAACGATCACCATTCACTCGTTTCTCAAGAGTCAGAACAGGCGTGCGCATGGTTGGATAGCCCTGACAGTTGCCTTTCAGACGCTGCACACAGCGCTTCCGGAACGTACCCGGTTAGCGAGATATTCTCTGAAAAGTACGAAATTTAGCGAAATTCCGACTCGATTTTTTCCCGAAAAATCGCTGTAGCTTCTGCCATATATGCGGGGTCAAGCTGATTTTTGCTAAAAAGATAAAACGCAAAATGCCAAACAAAATTAACCTACCTCGGAGGCAAGTTGTTGGGGTCAGGGGGGGGGGTGTTTTGCAATTTGAAGCCAGTCAAAAAATATTTTTTGCTCAGAATAAAAAACAAACACACAATTCAGGTGCTGTTTTACCCGCTGATTACGAATATGAACTTGGTTTGGCTGGATTCCTTTTGGTTCGGGAGAAATTTGCATCCAAATCTTCGAGTGGCTGTATTTCTAAAGTGGCACTGCTCATTAGCATGAGCAAGAACCATGCTAGAAAGCAGTTTTTCTTATGTAGTTTTTGATGCTGATTCTGAAGATAATCATATTTTTTATCTACGTTGAGCAGTTCTGAAGATGTGGGCATTTTGAGAATTTGTGAACAAAACCGTTGCAGTTGGTATGCAATGGTGGTTTGAAATGTTACTCAATTCTGCCATATGCTAGATACGGAGCCATGGAATTAGCATCACCTAATGCAGTTTTTGCCGCTGATTATGAAAATTACCTCTATTTTTGAATCGGACCGCTTCTGAGTGAGTTACTTAGGCCTGGTGCCCTGTCATCCACATTGTGAGAAATTTATCAAACAGGTGCGTGAAATAGTAACTGTTATATGCAGTTTTCTTCGCTGATTCAGAATATGACCTTATTTTTGCGCTACAATGACATTGCCACGAGTTGTAGACCTCTAAATTTACATCAATATCCATGCTTTCAGGAGTGGTAATCTGGAAATAGATAGTCTGTGCTTTGGCACTTGTGAAGTGAATTATCTATCAGAAAATAGTGTATCCTAACTATTTTCGACCGTTGATTTATAAAATGACCTTACTCCTGCGCTACAAGCCTTTCATTTTAAGGTTCTGTCATATTCTTGTGAAAGAAGTGCAGAAAGTTGTATCTTAAAATCAATAGCTTGTAGAGCAGAAGTAAGGTCATTTTTGAAACCAGCGGTTCAAAATAGGCCGGATACACTGTTTTTGATAGATAATTCGCTTCACAAATGCCAAAGCGCAGACTATCTTTTTCCAGATTACCACTCCTGAAAGCATGGATATTGAAGTAACTTTAGAGATCTATAACTCGTGACAAGGTCATTGTAGCGCAAAAATAAGGTCATATTCTGAATCAGCGAAGAAAACTGCATATAACAGTTGCTATTTCACGCACCTGTTTGATAAATATCTTATAATGTGGATGACAGGGCACCAGGCCTAAGTAACTCACTCAGAAGCCGTCCGATTGAAAAATAGAGGTAATTTTCATAATCAGCGGCAAAAACTGCATTAGGTGATGCTAATTCCATGGCTCCGTATCTAGCATATGACAGAATTGAGTAACATTTCAAACCACCATTGCATACCAACTGCAACGGTTTTGTTCGCAAATTCTCAAAATGCCCATATCTTCAGAACTGCTCAATGTAGATAAAAAATATGATTATCTTCAGAATCAGCATCAAAAACTACATAAGAAAGACTGCTTTCTAGCATGGTTCTTGCTCATGCTAATGAGCAGTGCCACTTTAGAAATACAGCCACTCGAAGATTTGGATGCAAATTTCTCCCGAACCAAAAGGAATCCAGCCAAACCGAGTTCATATTCGTAATCAGCGGGTAAAACAGCACCTGAATTGTGTGTTTGTTTTTTATTCTGAGCAAAAAAATATTTTTTGACTGGCTTCAAATTGCAAAACACCCCCCTGACCCCAACAACTTGCCTCCGAAGTAGGTTAATTTTGTTTGGCATTTTGCGTTTTATCTTTTTAGCAAAAATCAGCTTGACCCCGCATATATGGCAGAAGTTACAGCGATTTTTCGGAAAAAAATCGAGTCGGAATTTCGCTAAATTTCGTAGTTTTCGGAGAATATCTCACTAACCGGGTACGTTCCGGAAGCGCTGTGTACACAGTCTGAAAGGCAACTGTCAGGGCTATCCAACCATGTGCACGCCTGTTCTGACTCTTGAGAAACGAGTGAATGGTGATTGTTTGAGTAAATGTCGAGAAAATGGCCGAAAAGGGGTTACCGACCCAACTTTGAGGGGGTACAGCTCCGGTTCTAGGGGGTCTCTGATGTTCGAACATGCACCGTTGGTGTTCGTTTGACATCTATTTTAACATGTTTGGCTACCAGCCGGATCCGCGAAAAAAAGTTGCTTAAACACCTTCCCTTATAGCTAAGTTGACTTTCTCGCAAAATGCATGTTAAATGCTTTCCAAAGGTTATTTTTTCAAATCTTTCTCGCGTTGGTTGGGTAGTGGAGTGGCTATGTGTACGGACGGGCCTAGCATGGTCGTTAAGGATTTTGGTTGGGCGGAGCCGGAAAACAGGTGCCAAGCCCATGCACATCTCTAGCAGTGGCCCAAACCAGACATCTTCAAAATTATAATCCCAGTGCCAAAAATCGTCTACACCATTGGAATCTGCCTGTTCACTGAAATACAGGGTGTGCCAAAAAAAAACAACCCAGCAGATTTTTCGCTGTAGCAGCCGCAAATCTCAACCGATTTGAATGAATCCTTTTTTAAATGAAAGAGAAATAAATCCTTAAAAGACTGCTGAAATTTTCATTAATGTGCTCTGCTTAGTTCCTGAGATATTGGCTCTCAAAATCAAAACAGCGATTTTGGCAGTGAACAAGAGGGATTTTTTATTATTCTGCACTTCGTAATAAAACGGATTCCTGCTACTGCTAAGGGCTCTTGGAGGCTTTACTGGTGACACAGAAACTCGGTTTACTTCAACACTAAGATTCATTAGCCCTAGCAGTAGGAATCTGCTTTATTATGAAATGCAATGGAATCGCTCTTGTTCTTTGCCAAAATCTGTTTCGACTTAGAAGGCAAATATCTCGAGAACTGAACTGTGAATCTCAATAAAAATTGCACCGATCTTTGAAAAATTTATCAGTCTTTCATTTAAAAAAGGATTCATTCAAATCGGTTTGGATTCATGGTTGCAAAAGTAAAAAATCTGCTGGGTTGTTCTTTATCACTCTTGTTCATTGCCAAAATCTCTGTTTTGACTTTGAGGACAAATATCTCAGGAACTAAGCAGGCTATCTTAATAAGCGGTACATCAATCTTTCAAGAATTTATTTATCTTTCATTTAAAAAAGGATTCATTCAAATCGGTTGAGATTTGCGGTTGCTACAGCAAAAACTCTGCTGGGTTGTTTTTTTTTGGCACACCCTGTACAATTTTCAGGCCAGCTATGCAAGTATTTGGTATTAGTGTTGGTATTGGGTATTGGGTTGGGGTATTAGGCTTTTCTGGTATTGTTCGCACTCTAATAACATCGGGTGTTAGGAAATTGAAAGTGCAAAACAGGTCACGTCAAACCTACAAGAGGAGTGCTAGCCATTAATTAAAATCAGCTTAGTATTCGGCGTCGTTGCTTGCCAGCCGTTGTCAATATGCCTACGACCTTTAAGAAAATCTCACTTTGCTTACTTTCTACCTGCATCTGTTTGATACTAGTAGGACTGGGTGTGGCGACAGTGGATATTAACAAATACTTTTGGGGAATGTACTTGATGGCTGTCTCCTTGTGCATGCTGGCCTTCCTTGGAGCCCTCTACATTTTTCCCAATATCGAGATGCGAAGAAGTGATCGGCATCCAGACCCCCAGGAAGCACTTTGTGCTGACGCGCATAAAGTGTTCAGCTACTACGGTGTCGGAGGGCAACAACTCAGCAACATCATGGAAGAAAGCGAAATTTCCAAAAGTGCCGGTCACTAGTGACAGTGATATTTAGGCCAAATCTGCTTGTCAAATCCATATGTCTTCCCCAGTAGGTAGGATGATAAAGTATTGATAGACTAGTTTAAGAAACTAAGATAGAACGCCACTTTTGAAAACTAAAAAGGGCTTTGGCCCAACTTTTGGCTTCTTATTTTGGAATCTCTCTACGTAGGCTTAACATTTCAGATTATTGTTGTAGCTAGTGTTCCGACGATATCAGAATTCGACGATATGACGACAAAACTTACATATAAGCACCAGACGATTTGGCATTCATCCTCATTTTTGATAAGTCATTCATATAACTCCTCTAGTCTGAACCAAAGCAATCACCGAACAAAAACTAAACCGAATTAGAAAGTGAGCCGAAAAAATCAAAATAAATTTCAATTTTAAAAAACTCCCCCTTCCGATGAAACGCCACCTTATGAAACTTGGAACTCCGCCAACCTATCAATACCACACTCCAGTCCAGTTACTTACAAAAGTGTACCTACTGAAAGCTATGTGCATATAACCCACTCGTTTAGTCTGTACATTTTTTAATTCTGCCAATTATTTGTAAACGGTCTAGACTCACATAAGAAAGTTTCTGTTGCTTACTTTGATCTTAAAGCAGCGTTTGATTCACTGCCATTTGGTGCTCTTTTGTCCAAGTTGAGTACTGAATATGATATATCTGAGAATGTGCTAAACTGGCTGAAATCATATCTTACTGATAGAAAATTTGCTGTTAAGGTAGACGGTATTCGGTCGGGACGAATGGATGTGTTGTCAGGTTGCCCCCGAGGTGGCTGTTTATCTCCAACTCTTTTTATAGCCTATGTTGATTCTCTGAGCAAGTTGCGGTTATCTGAAGGTGCGAAACATTTATTTTTTGCTGATGATATGACGCTCGTAGAAAGCAGTAAGATCTGTCCAAGATGAGCTCGACCTGCCAGGGGACACGCTGTCCGTTCCCGCCACCTCTCTCTAAACCAGACATGGGCAAAAGGGGGCTGAGGGGGGTTGCCCCCCCTCAGGCTCTGACCTACCCCCCTCAGCCGACCGCTACCCCCAGGAATTTTTTGGAAGAATTTACTATAGAAAATTATGCTAAAAATATACCTGGATTAGGTGTAAACGAGCTCAGAATAGCTTATTTTAAATAAGCCCAAAAACCTTGATTTTATCCAAAAATCGGACTTTTTGGCTTACCACCCCCTCAGGAATTGAAAATTCTACCCCTCCTCAGCCGAAATGCTAGCCCATGTCTGCTCTAAACACAACCAAAACTAAATACATGGTTTTTAGTTACGCCCCCACTCCTCCTACCTATCGCAAGGTATTCTTTTGTCAGGAGATCGCCTTGAACAGGTTTCCAGGCCTCTGTACGTATGTAAGTGCTAATCACGCAAGTTCTGAGTCACTGTTTCTATTTAGGCTGGCGAATACTATATTTTCTTGATAATCAAATGTCACAATGTGCTTTAGAGATTTTCGAAAGTTTGTTAAGTCTAGAGACGTAATTACTGTTTTACAACCGATAATGCCGCCAATTGACATGACATATAGGCGTGTTATATGTTACTGTATTTTCTCTCTTTCTGGAGACCACTCAGTAAAACTGTGTCAACTGTACTATACTATGCAGTGTTGTGGCCCAGTAAACGATTCGATTCAATTATAAAACTTCACCTCGCTGTGAAACGCCACCTTTGTAGGTAGTACTTTGAAATTTACTACTATACTGTGCATCTATCACAAAATTACGTACAAAACTGAGACAATACAAACAATCCACTATTTAATAGAAAATTCATCAACTATCATATGGAATGTTCCAGTTCAACTTGGTTCCCAGGAACCAAACAGGCTGCTTTTGGGCTGAGAAAACCTTTGAAACTTTGACTTTCAAACACTTTAGCTTGGAGATTATCGGAAGCGTATTCCACAGTATGACCAGAGACCGCTTGTGCGGCGATGCTGACTTGCTTTTCGCTTCAGAGCTCGCGTCGAAGAAGTCGACAAGCAGCAAAAACAGGACAAGCACTGTCACATTCATTCTTATGAGAATCAGCGAGGGCTCAGCGATATATACTGCTCCAGTAGAATAAATTTCCTGTTTTGCAGCCAGCTTTGTTCACCGTTCAGACAGCACTAATGGATTTCCGGATATGCTGCAGACCGTTTCTTTATGTGGCACAGATAACAAGCAAGATTCTAGTTTCGGTCGTGCAGAAAGAATCACTGACATAACGGACACAGAATCCTTCAACTTTAGAGGAAACAGCAACAAACAGACCTTCCGATCCGATCCGATCCGATCCGATCCGATCCGATCCGATCCGATCCGATCCGATCCGATCCGATCCGATCCGATCCGATCCGATCCGATCCGATCCGATCCGATCCGATCCGATCCGATCCGATCCGATCCGATCCGATCCGATCCGATCCGATCCGATCCGATCCGATCCGATCCGATCCGATGTGCGGGGGCCTTATGGCCTACATACGATCAGACTCGTGGTTACTGTTATTTTACTAGTGGATTTTTATTTTACTATTTACTAAATTTACTACAAATTCAGCTACTGTGGATCAGGTATACCTGTACCTGTACCTGATTATCAGGTAGATTTGCAATACCCATCTGATGATACCTCTCTGATACCTGATCGGGTACATTCGAACTGTACCTTCCTGATTTGGGTATTTTTGGACTGAAACAGGTAAAGTAATCAGGTTCAAACAGAAGGCATCAAGTGGTAGTTTAAGACCGATTTGTTCATCAAAAAAGCATGTAAGAAGGCTAATTTTTAAAAATTTTCTCGCCCCGTTGCCAACCAGGCCTCTTCTTCAGACTACAATGCCTCCTAATTTCTGTTAATACTATACTCAGAACTGAACGCTTTCAAAAGCGTTTTCCAAGCTAATTTTTCTCGCCCTGATTGGGCCGAGGCTCAACCAGAGATCAAAAAATTTAATACTTCCTTTTGCAAAATCAAAAATTTAATACTTCCTTTTGCAAAATCCTAAGTAAGCCAATGAGTAAAGGGGAACACAGATAGGGACATACTGTAGGTACGGGTAAAAAGGGGTTACGAGAAGCCTTACTCTAAGTGGCAAAGATAAACCACCAGAGATGGATGTGCAAGCAAGATTTTTTGCCGAAAAATTGCGATTTTTGAGCGTTTTTCGTGCCGAACCGCCATAGAATTTGGCCTCAGACTTCCAACCCACTCCTGCTTCGGTGGATGACCGGGCGGTTATGGGACCCACTCGCCGACCATAGCCTCCTCGTCGGTAGGCGCTACCCCCAAACCACCCTGCCCCCCTCAACTGCCCGTACGCAAATGGCCATACCCCCAACGTCCCATACCCCATCGGAAACTTTGGGAAAGCCAATTAATTCCCCTCTAACCCTACTCCAAAAAGCCATACCTCTGCACTTTTTCCGGCCAATGTATGGCCACTTGACGAAGTTTTGTTGTTTTTCTCTTGATTC
>JASANB010006995.1:0-25814 GCA_030248155.1 Sabatieria punctata
GACTTCGATGAAAAATAACATATGCTAATGGTTATGTGTAAGGAACCATGTTGCTTATTTGCTTGTTTAGTAATTTAATAAACTTTTTACTTGAATTTGGCAAGAAAATTTTTAAACTTTTTGCTTTTACTGTAATAGAGGAACTGAAAATTTAAAAAAAACATGAATGAATTAGCTAAGGGGTTGCGCAAAACTGACATCATCGATTTTTCGCCATTTTCGGCCCCTCGTCTCCCATTGGCATCGGTTGTCATCATTTTCCAACCCCCTTTAAAGGCAAAACATGACGTCACATTTATCCAAACCCCTATTGCAAAAATGCCTGCATTCAAATGAGCAAGGTTTGGGACAATTTTTTTATTCTTGTAGCTATTTTCCGTATTTACAAACAGAGTTTATTTTTGCAAGATATTTTCTATATTTTTAAGAAAGAGTCCGATCTTTTACTAAAATCAAGGGTTTTTCCTTATTTTTCACTAAAAAGAAATAAGCCAAAATAAGCTATTCTGAGCTCATTTACACCCAACTCAGGCATATTTTTATCATAATTTTCTATACAAAATTCTTCCGAAAAATTCCTGAGGGGGGTAGCGGCCGACTGAGGGGGGTAGGTCAGAGGCTGAGGGGGGCCAACCCCCATCAGCCCCTTTGCCCATGTCTGCCTGCAGGAGGAGGAACAAGCTCCCAGGTGTCAAAACCAATGAGCGACTTAACATAATTCTGGGCAGCCTCAAGCCAATAAGTAGCGTTTGACGATTTGATTGCTTGTGACCCGGACTTGGGCTCAGCAGCCTCTCCTGCTGCAGTACTCTGCACACGGCCATCCCTAACTGGATGTTTGCCTTTGTTCTGGCTCTGAGATCGGCAACCAGGACCAATGCTTTTCTCTGGCAATGGTTGTTCAGCTTCTGGTGATTCTTCCGGTGCAGATTGTTGATCGTCTGCATCAACGAAAATTCTTGTGGCTCTGGCTCTGGTTCTTCAGGTTCTACTGGCTGCTCCACAACTTTGTGCTTCAATTACTAGAAATAATAGCGCTACAAAATTATGAAATGAAAACATCTGCAACAGGGGGCTTTGGGGGGTTTTCAGTAGGGCCCGATCGGATACAAATTTCTACCGGATATCATTGATCAACTTAAAATTCTGCACTTCGTAATAAAACGGATTCCTGCTACTGTTAAGGGCTCTTGGAGGCTTTACTGGTGACACAGAAACTCGGTTTACTTCAACACTAAAGTATCATTAGCCCTACCGGAGATTTCCGCTTATAAGACCACCATAGTTAGAAGACCATGGTCTTTAAATAGGTTTTTGTTTCCAGTTATAAGACCATGGTCTTCTAATAGGTGGTCAGAAAACTTGGTTCATAGACACCCATTTTCCAGTTAAAAGACCATGGTCTTAGTTAAATTGACCAATTTTAGCACACACTTAACTTTTTTTAAGTGAATAAAAGCTGTCCATCGTGAGAAAACAAAGGCAGAAGTACATAATATAGATAAAACATGATTCTGATTTTTGTTTTTAACGTAATACAGTACCGGCTATGCTTTAACACAACCTTTCTTTTTGTAATTTCAAGTGAAGTTTTACTAGTCAAGCGTAAACTGGTCAGGCATGTCTGGAACGGTCATCTAGTTGAAAAATAAATTCAACTATTAGCCAAAAATCCTTTTTTGCAATGAAATAACATTTTCCAGTTATAAGACCATGGTCCAGCGAGTAGATAAAATGGGAACCAACTGGATCTGCCATAGCACCGAAGCCGCTCCTACAGCATGCCAACTTGGAGAAAGATCAATGACGTCAAGTGCTGGCTGAGACGACAGAAGGACCGGTTTAGTCCTCTTCGGCCGGGCAGTGGACGCTGTCAGCACTATGACGTCAATGCGCCAGGCGCTCTCTTAGTAACCTGGCGCCCAACAGCATGGCTAGAGTGGCTTGGCAGTGATAGAAGGGAAACGTCCGAGATGACGAAACACGGGGGTTGCGCAATGGATCGCAAGGTCTGAGCGTAGGGCTGTAAAAGCCCCCCCCCGCACATCGGATCGGATCGGACCATGGTCTTCAAAAGGGCGCCAAAAAGTGACCGTAAATTTGGGCATTTTCCAGTTATAAGACCAGGTCTTATAAGTGGAAAACTCCGGTAGCAGTAGGAATCTTTACCCTGCCTTATTATGAAATGCAACGGAATCGCTCTTGTTCTTAGCCAAAATCAGTTTCGACTTAGAAGGCAAATATCTCAAGAACTAAACTGTGAATCTCAATAAAAATTGTACCAATCTTTGAAGAATTTATCAGTCTTTCATTCAAAAAAGGATTCATTCAAATCGGTTCAGATTCATGGTTGCAAAGGTAAAAAATCTGCTGGTTGCAAAAGTAAAAAATCTGCTGGGTTGTTCTTTATCACTCTTGTTCATTGCCAAAATCTCTGTTTTGACTTTGAGGACAAATATCTCAGGAACTAAGTAGCTATCTTAATAAACGGTACATCAATCTTTCAAGAATTTATTTATCTTTCATTTAAAAAAGGATTCATTCAAATCGGTTGAGATTTGCGGTTGCTACAGCAAAATCTCTGCTGGGTGGTTTTTTTTGGCACACCCTGTATATAAATTGGGTCCCCAATCGGCCTTTCAGCTGTCTTGAGCTTATGATAAGCTTACCAAATACCAAGAATCAAGCTATTTTTATGTAAAGTGTTAGAAAGATCGTTTTTTCCAATTTGCCCGCTTTTTTACCCCTATAAATTTTCAAACAAAGGCGACTTTTGCACATTCGTTCGTGTTTTTTCTTGTCTTAGTTTTTAAAAAATATCTCATTCTGTTTTAAAAAAATACCAAATGTTCAGCATTGGAATTCTATTAAGCATTGAATTCTGTCCGTTTGTTTTCAGAAATATCTATTAGAAAAGGCGATTTTTTCACAGAAAAAACAATGAACAGGTTTCCGGTTATTATTTTTGCAAAGCATTTCTATGACTGATTGTTCAATTGGCAAAAATTTGCAGTATTATCGAATTTCTGACGTTTGGTACCTAGCTACAAATTGACTACAAACTAAAGCTACATATTTTTTGAACCTGAATTTGACAACTACAAACTAAGACTACAAATTGAAATTCTCTGAGCAAATAGGTCTAGCCATAACTCGCTTATTTATGCAATATTTATGTTCAAACATGTAAAAAATCACGTTTTCTTATCTGTGACTGATATCCGGCATATCCGGCAGGTAATATCCAGATCCGGTACCGGTACCGGTACCGGTAGGTATCACAGCTTTGAAGCTCCTCCACGCTGCCAGCTCTTTGGGGTTTAGAGTTGTTGGAAAATGATGTCCTTCATGATTTGTTGGATTTGCGGTCCAGCTGCAGCTGCTCGAGTCCTTCAGGAAACTTGGCTCCAGGATGTCCCTGAAAATCCATTTCCTACACCAGCACCTGAACTTCTTCCCTTACAACTTGGGAGCTGTCTCAGATGAGCACAGCAAGCGATTCCACCAAGACATTTCACTCATGGAGACGCATTACCAGAGGCGGCACAACCCTAACATGAGGGGCGACTTCTGCTGGTTTCTGCATCGTGAAACTGACACAGAGCAGCAGAAGCGCAAAGCCAAATGCCATAAGGATATCTAACTACATCCTAGTGGAGTTTTTCTGTAATTTCTATAATTTTGAAGCATTCATGATGAAATAAATGGAGAATGATTTCATTGAAATCCTGACTTATAGGCAATGGGAATATTTCTGCTACTAAAAATCCTGACGTGATACAGCAAAACGGTTATGATTTTTGAAATCAGCGTACCCAAATTAGTCTAAATCACTTCACACATTTCCAGTAAAAAAATTTGTTGTTCAGTGATACCTGATACCTGTATTTTTGTTAATACCTGTACGCAAAATACCTGTACTGATACCTAATAAAGTTACAAATTTTCTTCTTGCCTATCTGTTGTACACAGCATGAAAAATCAAAATCATGCAGAAAATAGGTAATCAGAAAATACAGTTGCTCATCTTTTTAATTAATTTGCCAAAAATCGCGATTTTAGACAATTTCTAATCAGCGTAAATTACACTTTAGTCTAACATTGGCTGGCATTTCGCCTGAAGAAGTGGTTACACTCAGGGATGGACCTTGACCTGTTTTATTTTCGGGGTTTTTCGCGCTTTTTTTTCCAAATTCGTGGAAAATACTCCAGCACAAGTTCTGAGTATTCTGGCTTAGTGTTACGATTCCTAATGCTTTCTAGCGCCTTCCTGCGTCATTTCAGAACAGAAATACACGTGTTACACAGATATAAACTAAGAAACAGACATGAAGCAGTGCCTGACAGGTCCCATTAGTAAAAGCTTTATGCAAATTTTCTTACAGCAGTTGGCCTATTTGTTTTAGCATGCCAATTTTGGTCTTTCCCGTTGTTTTTCTAACAGCTAGTCTGGCCTATTATACATCACAAAAGGCCATATTTAACTGAAAAATGACATAAATTAGCTATTGTTCGCTTTTGTTTTTTTCCGCAATTTATGTTTTTTTCGGACCCAGAGTAAAAAACCGTTTTTTTTTCGGAAAACCGAAAAAACACACCTCACATCCCTGGTTACAATTGTAAAATACTCAGGGGTGAGGTATGCTACTGATTGAGGGCTAGGAAAAGGCAGGTGCACAAAGTTCTTAGAAACACCGGACCGACAAAGAGGCCATCCATTACATATGTATGATCAAAGTCAATCATGTATTCAAGCTGCTGTTTTAATCTAAATCACAATCATCAAAACAGTGTCCACTACAACTACTAGTACAAAGAAAAAGAAGCACTGTTGTCGGCTCAATATGCGGCTTGCCCTTGCACTCCTGTCAGTCTCTGCACTCTTACTAGGTAACTGTCCAAGATCTAGACAGTGAATAAAAGTGTATGTGAGAATCGATTCTCCAGACACCTCATCTGCACTTCGGTGCTTCGTATATGTTTACAAACGGCCCATAAAGCCCAGAATCAATAGAACCTGCAGAGGAGATGAGTTTAACTGCAATGCCGTTTCGGGTCTATTTCACGGCATCCGTATGTGTTTACATTTCTGGGCGTTGTACAGTATGATGGGCATTGAAGGTTTTAGGGTTCTACTTCTACGACTGCAATCATATGGACCTCAGTTGTGCTAAACTTATAAAACGTAACGAAGAAGTGGGACTTAAGGATGTAAAGTGCTATTTGTGTTCTGGCGACCTATGTAATGATCGTCCTGCATAGTTGATTGTTTAGTGTGCATGATTCTGCCACCGATGACACTATAAAATATTACTGTCTTACATCCTCTCCAAACGATACACTCGAACAGTGATTGAGCAAAAAATGGGCCGATATCGAACAATTGTAATGGATCGGTGAGCCCCGCCCTTCTGCAGTGTAAAAATGATGGACCCAAGCAGAAACTTGCCAATGCGTGTCAATACAAACAAATTGCCAGCCTGTGAGAACTAATAGTACATTAAATACCTCCAAAGAATTTGGGCTCAAACTACCCGCAGTTGGGGCCCTCCAACCCCCTCCCCCATTAGTCACATTCAGGTGTGCTGCTTTTTAGAAAATTAACAGAAAATTAGACAAATACCTTGATAATCGCAGTTTTACGTAGGATGAAGTCAACTACAAATTCACTATAATATTACTGTTCTTTCACTACACAAACAACATAGATACCATTCTGCAGCTGCAAAATTGAATTTTGATTTGTTTGATTTTTAGGAGGATTTAGGTATTTTTTGGGGAATTTTTTTCGTGAGTTAGTTGGATTTTACTTTTTGGACCTGGCAACACTGAACAAACCCACCCCTTTGCTGCCATTTGGTGCATTGGTTCGGTTCCCATTAAACCTACTGGCCATCACCGGCTTTCGGCGGTCTGGGTTGGGCTTTACGTTGACTACTTCCAATCGCTTCGACCGGTTTCGAACGCACAAACAACCGCTCTCACGGATGCCGGGGCCACCGTGACACACGGGATAACGTAAACTACCGGTGGCAAAGACGCGACGCAGTTTAGTGTTCAGTATTTGGTCGCACGTTTCAACGCCGACTGACTTTCTATGGCGCGAGTTACGAAGATTGGTCCCACTTGATTGTTTAGAATCTACTAAAAACCTGTGAATATCCGTAGCACAGCTAAATTAATGCGAAAAAGTATGATTGCAGGTGTTGTGTACAATAAACGACTGAAATGGCAAAAACTAAGGTTACAAAAACTTCAAATCCGTTTTTGTAGGGTTAACGGCAAAGTGCAGAGAGTCTGAATCATTCGAAAGCCTCAAGTCTACTGTACACGGAACCGATTGAACATCTTGCACCAAATTCGTCGTTTTTTTTTAGAAGAACGAGAAACACCAAAAAATCTACGAAAATGCCAATTTCCAGTAGTCAAGAAAGAATCAAATTTTTGGGGACCATGCCAAAGTGCGGAAAGAAAAAATGCAGTGCTATATAGGTAACGACTACCGTTGTCAAGTAATTTAATATTAAAATTAAATTAAATTCGAAAATAATTTACTTCCGAAGAGTAAATTAAGTGGCAAGTAAATTAAAATAAAATTAAATCTCTGACGAAAATGGCGAAGCAAGTAAAAAGTAAATTAAATTAGATCGAAAAGCCTGAAAAATTTACTTTCAATTTACTTCTAATTTACTTGTAATTTGCTTCATTGACTATTCGATCTGTGGTGGTCTTGGCTCTCGCATGTAACTTTTGTGTGATTCTGTGCCTTTTCTGTCTGTCTATTTACTACAGAATGTACATATGCTCTCACTGTTGAGAATGGAAACCCAGCTGCAATGCAGCAGATCATTCAACACAATTTTCTCCGAAATCTTAATCTTAAGAGTCATTTTTTATAAGACCGGGGCAGGCGGCGGAACATGGAATTTTCTGACCTATACATTTTATGTGATGAATCAATAAGTCTTTAGTAGAAAACACCACCACTGTGGCATTTTTGCTCTGCGATACCGCTTGCGGTATTTATGGCCAAAAACGTAATTTTGGACATTTTCAACTGGTTCTCCAGTGCGCAATTGCCGATCGCGGTCGTATCTTCAGGATAAATTAGTCTTACTATGACCACTGCACCCACAAAGTTTAGGGCTGATCGATTCAGGCCAGCGTGAATACCGTTGATTTTAGTGGTTATTTTAAAAAGTGAAAAATAATTTTTTGACGTCCCTCGCAGATTTTGGCCATACTTTTAGGGTAAATAGAACACATCGTCCTCTACATGTTGGTGATTTCACTTTTTTTGGCATCGGCCCCGTTTTTGAGTTATTCATGTTTTAATTTTCCAAAAAAAATTTGCGGTATCTTTTAGAATCATTCACAATTCCGGTGTCCATGAAGCTAGAGCGACCCGCAGTAGAGCGTTGGACGTAGAATGTGATGGGCTATCCAACCATATACGCGAAATCGATCTACGACCACTAATACCAGAGTGGCATCAAGTCAAAGTTTCAATCGAAAATTACCCAATTTCCAGTTTACAGTCTTGAAATAGACAGTCTGTGTTTCGGCACTTCTGAAAGTAATCTACTATCAATAAACAGTGTTTCTGGCCTATTTTGACCTGCTAATTTCAGAAATGACCTTAGTTTTACTTTATACCCTTCCCATTTCAAGATGCAAGTTTACCATAGTGTAATAAGTAGATAGTGTTATATCTCAAAATCTCGAGCTTACACATAAAAAATAAGGTCATTTCTGAAATCAGCAGGCCAAAATAGACTAGGAACACTATTAATTGATGGTAGATTCCCTTCGGAAGTATTGAAACATAGCCTATCTATTTTAAGATTACGGCTTTCAAAAGTGTATATGTTGATGAATCTTCAGAGGTCCATAACTACCGACTGACTTATCCTAGCGCCAAAAGAAGATCATATTCAGAATCAGTGAAGAAAAATGCACCTAATAGGAAGCACTTGATGGTTCGGTTTCATAAATCACTAACGATGTGAATGCCAGGGCATCAGGAGAAAATAAGTCACTCAGGACTGGTCATGTTGTAAAACCACTGTAATTTTTATAATTAGTGTTGAAAACTGGATTAGGTGATGCAGATTTCACGGCTATGTATCCTGCATATGATTGATTTGAGTCACCTTTCAGACCGGGATGATATAACAAGTGCAGTCATTTTCTTTGCAAATATCAGGGGAAGCGCGTTTGCGCTTCACGGGGGTTTGTTGGTCATTTTCGGTCTATAAAGATTCTTAGACATCGTGTGGTGGGGCGGAAAATGCGCTTCCTCTATTATGCTCAGGTTTTTTATTTTTGTCGTATTTTGTGCCAAAGAGGGGTCATTTTTGGGTGTTTCTTTTAGCTGTAACTTTTGCGTTTGTGAACGGATCTGGCTGGTTTCTGCAGAAGTTATATAACTTTTTGGGCTCTATCTTTTGTGAAATTTTCAGGAAAATCGTTTGATTCGTTTTGGATTTAGGACTTCAAAAAGATTTTTTTGTGAGGGGGGGGTGATCCTTGGGGTCACTTTTTTAGCAGTTTTTCGAGTTTTTTACATGCTTCTTTAGGTCTTTTGGGTTCGTGTTTTATATCAAAATGTTCGCCATTTTGGGGGAAATCTGATGGCGTTCTTAGTTTTTGTGTAGTGTTTTTAGTTTTTGAGTTATTTTCGATGCAATTTTTCAGTTTTTGCGCAACTAATTGCCCAACGAGGGAATTAGTGGTATCTTTGAAAATTTCAGGGTTATATTAGGTTGTTATGGTCTTCAATGCAAGAATTGGTGGAGTTGTCCACCTACTCCTGAACATGAGCTATGGCTGTTTGAACATAGGGTGGTTTTGTATTTTTTCCGAATTTATCTAGCTGTAACATTTGCATGTGTGAACCGATCTGGCTGGTTTCTGCAGAAGTTGTAGAGGCTGTAGGGTTGTACGTTTTCTGAAATTTTCAGGGAAATCCATTCATTGGTTTTGAATTGAGGACCTGAAAAAATTTTTGTTCGCGGGACGGAATTGTCCTAGTTTGTATTTTTTTGCAGTTTTTCGAGTTTTTTACATGTTTTTTGGATGTTTTGGATTTATGTTTTAGATCAAAATGTTCGCCATTTTGCGGGCAATCTGGTGGTGCTTTTAGTTTTTCTGTAGTGTTTTTGGTTTTTGAGTTATTTTCGATCGAATTTTTCGATTTTGGCAGAATTTATTGCGGAACGAGGGAAGGGGTGGCATCTTAAAAATTTCAGGGTTATATTAGCTTATTATACCCTTCAATGCAAGAATTGGTGGAGTTGTCCACCTACTCCTGAACTTGACCTATGGCCGTTTGAAGATAGGGTGGTTTTTGTATTTAAGCCAAAAAAACGCCTATATTGCCTTAAATACTTAAATAAGCGAAAATTGTCTCCCTCTGGGAGGGGGCTGGGGAAGGGGGTATGGGCAGGCGAGGGGGGTAAACCCCCTTACCCCCTGGCCCATGTATGGCTGTAACTTAATGGAAAATTTTCAAACGGCAGTATGTGATTCAGTTAGAAGTACCATTGTGCTAAAATTTAAACAAAACTTTTCAAATGACAGTATGTAACTTACATGTAACAGGGGGTCTGGGGGTCTGCCACCACCCGACTTAGGCCAGACCCCCCGGATGGGGGACCCCTCCCTCCGATGTAATTTTGCCGACCCCCCCTCCGATTTTTCTGGCAAGTAATTTTTTGAGCAAATTTTTGCAATTTTTTACAATTTCAGACACAAAAATTGCCAAAATCGCCTGCAAAACAGCACTTTTTAGCTGTATTTCAGCCCAAATTAGCCATTTTTTACGATTTTCAGCCAAGAAATTGCGATTTTTTCGATTTTTGAGCGTTTTTTAGTGCCCAACCCCTCCCCCTTTGGTGGATGAGCTGTTACATGTATGGCATGTAATCCAGTGAGAAGTAGTGTAGTGGTAAAATTTAAACAAAAATTTCAAATGACAGTATGTGATTCAGTGGGAAGTAGCATCGTGATAAAATTTAAAGAAAACTTTTCAAACAACAGTATGTAATCCAGTGAGAAGTAGTGTAGTGGTAAAATTGAAAGAAAATTTTCAAACGACAGTATGTGATTCAGTGAGAAGTAGCATCGTGATAAAAATTTTTAAAAATTTTCAAATGACAGTATGTAATCCAATGAGAGGTAGCATAGTGGTAAAATTTAAACTAACTTTTCAAACGACAGTATGTGATTTAGTGAGAAGTACCATCGTGATAAAATTTAAACAAAAATTTTTAAACGACAGCATGTAATTCAGTGAGAAGTACCCTACCATCATGCATCATGATAAAAATTAGACAAGATGTGCTGTTAAGTAATCCCATCATGGAAATGCATACAATTGGGGTCAAGGGAAACAAGAAAAAAGTTTCTTAGTACTGGTGCTGTTACGTTCTTGTATTTTGAAGTTAGCTAGGGGTTTCCCTAAACTGTCTCACTCATGGGGTATGGTGTCTTGTGTAAAGGGAAGGATATCTCTGCAAAGTATTCCCCATCACAATAGGGAATATAGTAATAACGTGGGTTTGTTGGTGTCAGTATCCAAGATGTAAAGAATAGGATATCAACTTTAGCTCCAAACCCCAACTAGCCAACAAACCCACCCCGCGCAAAGGCAATCGCCACGGCACTGCTGAATGCGTCTGAGTCGTGTGCATCTTGTCTTGCGCTTATGGCTTACTAACGCCAGTTGTTTTCTGTTCTACGGATCGATTCTAGGTCAAAATGCCCCCCACCATGGAATAAGGGTCCCGACCACCCAGATGGCCAAATCTGAGCCTAAGGCTCATGCCCCGGTAGCCCGCTCGCTTCAACCGTTTTTCGTTTATGCAGGCAGTGTAAATTTTATGATCGAATAAAAGAACTAGATTTTGGAGTTTGCAGAGCTTAGATTGATGGCTTTTGAATAAGGGTCGTGACCAACCAGACAACAACGCTTGCCACTGATGGTCGATTGCACAAAACAATTCCATGGAAAAGCGATACCACAGAGTTGATTACAGTATGTCCCTGGCCAAACGTTACATCTAGTAGAACAAGTGATTCTCTGTTGCTAAAAGATACAATAGCAAAGATCGATCTACATACTGTATGGTTGGTCATAGTTTCCATTGCAAGCAAATGCATTCTATGTCTAGAAAAGAAGTAATTCTTGACATAATAATACTCGGATTGCCCCAAAAACTCATTGTCATGAGTTAAATACGGAAAGACAAAGATGATATTAAAGAGCACTACTTAATTTTCAGTGGAACGCCATAGCCTGAAATTCCTTGAAACATTTGTATACTTATAATACAAACTGAATGATATTCCATAAATGATATCATTCCACAAGAAAGAATGGGGGTAAGCTGAGAGCTTAGGACATCATAACCTAAAAAAAGAAGCATGATTATTGCTTTGTTTATAATTTATCACTTTTAGGCAAAATTATTGCTGCTTTATTAGTATGACTGATTGCATAATATAGTCAGTTGAGCAATGTCCCAATGGCCATATTAAAGAAGCATGAATGGACTTGCCTGCTTGCCTAGATAGAACAGTGCCCAGAAGCAACCATATTTATTTAGGCAAAAAAAACATGAAGCAACGTTGCTTTAATGAGAGGGAGTCCTGCAAAACACTCAACGCGATTTGGTGTGGAGGTCTACAGACTGTTTACCATATACAGAGTCAGTGATGCTTAAGCTGTAATTAGGAACTGTGACTTTTCAACCAATCTTTTATATTGATAAAAATATTTATGTTGTTCCTCACTAAAACATGGTATGGGCCAAAAAATGTCCACCCCTATTTACGAACTTTACTCAACAGATTTGTTCTCAGTCATTTGTTTGTCGATTTGGCTCAACTTTCTAGGATTAATTACAATACAACTGGGTGAACACTGCGCTAGTTTGGTGCGAAAATTCCAAATCGTTCTGGTTTTATTACCAAAAAACTAAGATTTATGGTGGTTCATGCAAACTTCATTTTTTTCGGCATTTCAAAGACTATAGTTATGAAACTTGCAGGAATGATTGATGTTGCCATTGGCATAACATACTGAGTTGGCAGCCGTGTAGCTCCAATGGGAGCAAAATTTGGGAATTTGGACGTGATATTTGAACTCTATTGCACATGATAGAAACGTTCCCCACAGTGTTTTTGAAAAATCGAAAATTTTCAGATTCATCATTTCACCAGTTTTATGAAGAAAAGTGACATTTTGTCACGTTTTTGAAATTCTCCAATTTTAGAGCCCTTTGAGCTGCAGCACTGGACCGGTAATACAAAGATGCTGTGTTCGATTCCCAGCTACGCCATTGCACATGCCTAAGTTTTTCACCTTTCATTCAATAGGGCTACCCACTCAGTATGTTATCCCCAATGGCAACATCAATCATTCCTGCAAATTTCAGACCCATATTCTTTGAATTAGCGAAAAATTTGAAGTTTCTGTGGACCATCTGGATTCTTAGTTTTTGCATCAGAAAATCAGAACGGGTTGGAATTTGCTCACCAAGCTTGCACAGTATCTACCCAGTTATATTCGTAATTAATCCTGAAAATTTGAGCCAAATGGATAAACAAATGACTGAGAACAAATCGTTTGAGTAAAGTTCGAAAACGGGAGGTGGACATTTTTTGGGCTGTACTGTAGATTGACATATTACCTATATTCTTTTGATTTCTTTAAGATAATTTTGCGGTATACTATTTACCTACTAAATGCTTTTTCTTTCAGTCCAAAATAATAAAAATATGGAAAAGATTTCTGACTCAGTACTAATATGGTGCAATAGGTACATCTAAAATTTAGTTCATTTATTCTATCATACAACACATGTATAAACGAAATGCAACCGCGGCATGAGCCTTTGGCTTAGGCTCAGATTTGGCTATCTGGGTGGTCGGGAACCTTATTCAGTGGATCCATGGCGGGGGGCATTTTGACCTAGAATCGATCCGTAGAACAGAAAACAACTGGCGTTAGTAAGCCATAAGCGCAAGACAAGATGCACACGACTCAGACGCATTCAGCAGTGCCGTGGCGATTGCCTTTGCGCGGGGTGGGTTTGTTGGCTAGTTGGGGTTTGGAGCTAAAGTTGATATCCTATTCTTTACATCTTGGATACTGACACCAACAAACCCACGTTATTACTATATTCCCTATTGTGATGGGGAATACTTTGCAGAGATTTTTAAATGCCCATATCGTGAGAACAAGGCACTCTAGAGCAAAAAATTGGTCATTTTCGGAATCGCAAGAATCTCAGCTATCATTTGACGGCCGAATCTACGCCATTTGACTAATCAGTTCGGCAGCAGGTGTCAAAATCTGAAGAAAACCAGGTCGGAGCTTGCGTCATCTTCGATCGAAACTTTGACTTAGTGCCACTCTGGTATAAGTGGTCGTAGATCGATTTCGCGTATATCGTTGGATAACCCATCACATTCTACGTCCAACGCTCTACTGCGGGTCGCTCTAGCTTCATGGACACCGGAATTGTGAATGATTCTGAAAGATACCGCAAAATTTTTTCGGAAAATTAAAACATGAATAACTGAAAAACGGGGCCGATGCCAAAAAAAAGTGAAAACGCCAACGTGTAGAGGACAACGTGTTCTATCTACCCTGAAAGTATGGCCAAAATCTGCGAGGGACGTCAAAAAATTATTTTTCACTTTTTAAAATAACCCCTAAAATCAACGGTATTCACGCTGGCCTGAATCGATCAGCCCCAAACTTTGTGGGTGCAGTGCTCATAGTAAGACTAATTCATGCTGAAGATATGACCGCGATCGGCAATTGCGCACTCGAGAACCAGTTGAAAATGTCCAAAATCACGTTTTTGGCCATAAATACCCCAAGCGGTATCGCAGAGCAAAAATACGACAGTGGTGGTGTTTTCTACTAAAGACCTATTGATTCATCACATAAAAAGTATAGGTCAGAAAATTTCATGTTCCGCCCTTATAAGGGGACCTGCCCCATTCTTAAAAAATATGGCTCTTAATACGTATAGAATGTGAAGCTACAGTTTTCGTGCAAACATCACATACATCCCAGGTCATCTGCCGAAGGGGAGGGGGTTGGGGGTCTGGCGCCGGCTGTGGGATCTAAGCCTAAATTTTGGGAGGGGTTGGGCACTAAAAACCCTCAAAAATCGAAAAAAATCGAAATTTTTCGGCTAAAAATCGTCAAAAATCGCTAATTTGGGCTGAAATACAGCTAAAAAGTGCTGTTTTGCAGGCTATTTTGGCTATTTTTGTGTCTGAAATTGTAAAAAATCGCAAAAATGTGCTCAACAAATTACTTGCCAGAAAAATTGGTGGGGATCGGGAAAATCGTCTCGGGGTCCCCATCCGGGGTCTGGCCTGAGTCGGGTTGGGGCAGACTCCAGACCAGTGTTGTGCCTAGCTCAAATTTCTAAAACTCGGTAAGTATTCAGTAAGTAAATCCAGATTTTTTGAAATTCAGTAAGTATGAGTAAGTACTGGGTTTTTCAAAGAAAACCCGGTAAGTACTCAGTAAACAATTCAGTAAACTCGGTAAATCCTTCAAAATTCAGGAATATAGAATTCATCTGAAAAACGTTGCCCTGATATAGCTTTTAGCTACTAGAATCCTTTTTCAGTTCTGATTGATGAGTTTAGGATAATGTAGCTGGACTTTTCAGAATTTTAATCATGTTTTGCGCTATTTCACATTATTTATTGTGCTAATTGGCATGGAAAGCCTTAAAATATGCACATTATACATAGACACATATGCGCAAGCATTAGACATTTGCACATATGTGGCTTTAGATGAAAATCTTGGCCAAATTGGCAGGTGAAGATTTGTTCTAATTTTCGCCATTTCCTCATAGTGCTGATAGTCCTACTTCTATACAAGGATGTGAGGTGGGAAAAAAACACCGGAAAAAAACTGTTTTTTTCCGAAAAAAAACCGGTTTTTTTCCTAAGGGTCGGAAAAAAACATAAATCGCGGAAAAAAACTCAAGCTAAAAATAGCTAATTTACGTCATTTTTCGTTTAAAAAATGGACTTTTGCTATGTATAATAGGCCATACTGACTCAAAACTGTTAGAAAAACAACAAAAAAGACCAAATTTGGCATGAAAAAACAAAAATGCAAACTGCTTTAAGAAAATTTGCATATAGCATTATTTATGGAACCTGTCAGGCACTGTTTCATGCCTGTTTCGTGATTTATATCAATGTAGCACGTGTATTTCTGGTCTAACAAGACTGAGGAAGGCGCTATAAAGCGTTAGGAATCATAAAACCAGCCTAGGATACTCAGAACTTGGGCTGGAGTTTTTTTCCGCGATTTAGGAAAAAAACCGGAAAAAAACTGGGAAAAAACAGGCCGAGGTTTTTTTCGGAAAAATATACAACCCTGCTTCTATACAAATACAAGTAGTTTTTGCGCCTGATAGGCTGTTTGGAATTCTGGCGCCAAAGAAAGCTTGGGTTATGCAACAAGCAGTGAAAATTGCAAAAAATGGGCAAAAATCGTGTGTTTTCGTCGTCAGCAGATCTATTAGCGAAAGAAAAACCGTATATTTTCTAGCACAAGTCCGGCGAGCTACGTACCTATTGCAGAAGCTTTTACTCAGTAAACAACTCAGTAAATTACCGAGTACCGAGTTTACCGAATTTTTTTCTAATTGAGTAATTCAAAATTGAAACTCGGTATTCAGTAAGTAAATTTAAGAAAAATTACTGATGCATGAAAACCTCTTTGTTTCATCAAATCCCGGTCTGTCCTAAGTTACAGTGTCAGCCAAAGTTTTACATCTGTTGCTTTGCTCCTAGAAAAAATAATTATAATCCATTTCTGAACAACTGATTTTACCAAAGACATGAAGCTTAACAAAAGGATGGAGTTAGATTCATAGTGCCATCAGCTTACTAGAAATCAATTCTTAGATATTTGGTGATTTTGTGGTATTTTCGGCAATTTTTTGAATAGAAAAGTAAATTAGAATTTAATTAGAAGTTGAAAGTAAATTAAAATCAAATTAAATTGTTGGTAAATCGGTCAAAGTAAATTAAAAAGTAAGTAAATTACTAAACTAATTTACTTGACAACGGTAAACGAGTCTCGATGATTTTAAATCCGGTTGAACAAAATTTTAATCAACTCTCTTTTTAGCAGAAAATGGACATTGAAAAAGGACGAATTCAGTTTTCGAGAGGAAAATGTCCTTTAACGGCCGAATTATGTTCCAAAGTCATCTTATTCGATAGCTCACATCCTGTTTCAGATAGATGCATCACTTCCTCCTATCAATAACGGAACACAAAAAAAATTTGCGCTTGAAGTTGCAAAAACCGTTTCGGACCACTTTTTGGCCGTGTTTTTGTATTTTCTCTTCCGGCCGCGCGAACGTGCTTTTGCCATCCCCAGTTAATACTGCTATTTGTGAGATACAGACTGTGCATTGTAATAAAGTTTTTTTAAGCTAGCCTAGTACGAAGGATGGAGCCCGAATCGAATTCCGTGGGAGCACTCTATCTCCCAAAAATCGTTAAAACTGCATTTCTGTTAAAGAAACAGGTTTTTTCATTTCTTGTTTGTTTTTAGCTCTTATCCCTCCCTGGGTGAACCCCTGTGCCGTCTCCGGACCGAAAGAACCCATACCTCCCCCAGTGGCGTATCCAAGGGTGTAGGTGGTACACCCACTTTGCATTGGAGGTAGGAAGAAAAAGTCGGTCAAAACTAAGAGAATCAAATGAATTATGTACTAAAACCATACATGTAACAGGGGGGTTTGGGTGGTCTGCCCCCACCCGACTTAGGCCACCAGACCCCCCCCCCCCGGATGGGAGCCCCAAGACGATTTTTCCGACTCTAGAAAGCACAAAAATTGCCAAAATCGCCTGCAAAACAGCATTTTTAGCTGTATTTCAGCCCAAATGAGCGACTTTTGACGATTTTTGGCCCAAAAATTGCGATTTTTTTCGATTTTTGAGCGTTTTTTAGTGCCCAACCCCCTCCTGCTTCGGCGGATGACCTGTTACATGTATGACTAAAACTGTCTATTTTATGCCCAGAATCTCGTTTTTGAAGTGCGTTTTTGAAGGTTAATTTTGCTAAATTTTCTTACCGTGGTATTACAACGGCCCAGGCACTTTCAAAAATTTTCACCCGCCTTGAGAAATTCTGGATACCATATACAAAGTATGTAACAGGTCATCCGCCGAAGGGGAAGGGAGTTGGGGGAGTCTGGCAAGGGCCGGGGGTCTCTGAGCCCAAATTTTGGGAGGGGTTGGGCACTAAAAACGTTAAAAACGCTAAAAATCGCAAAAAAATTGCAATTTCTCGGCTAAAAATCGTCAAAAATCGCTAATTTTGGCTCAAATGCAGCTAAAAATTGCTGTTTTACTAAATTTACGATTTGGAAAATTTTGCTCAAAAAATTACTTGCCATAAAAATGTTATCGCGTGGTCTCCATCCGGGGGTTTGGCTTGGCCTATGTGGCCCCAGGCCGGCCTGTTACATCTATGATGAGAATGAACGAAACTTAGAGATATAGTCAGTAATAAATCTCACTGTGTGTGTGCAGACACTCTATTTGCAGGAAAAAAGGATCTCTGTGTGTTGTTTGAACTGCATGATTGATGGACCTTTTCTGGCCTAAACATTAGTCCCTACTAGCAAAGACAGACTAGATCAATTTTTAATGGTATTTTCATATTTGCCGATTTTTTAACAAATACAACAATATTTTACATTATTCGATACCCGTTTTTATCTAGGGGAGTTTTTGTAATATTTTATATTTTCAACTAAGACAAAGAAAACCGGCACACAAATTCGTTAATTTTCCAACAAAAACATTCTGAGGTACGGAGAATTGACAGATAATTATGAGCTGTGCTGAAAGCAATTATGTGTTGCTGTAAGAATATTTTCAGAAATCGGAGGCTTGGCAGCAATTGGTAGCCTTTTCACAGAGTTTATTAATTATTAGTTTTATAGAGCAGATCAGTCTCTCTACACAAACTCACAGACTGATGACCACAGCCGAACAAAATCTTCTTTTATGTAGGAGTTGTTGTTTGAGTAGAGTCCATCTATTTGTTTTTGGATCGAACACCTCCACTGTTTTCTCTGCATCTTTGTCTCCAAGTCCACCAACCGCAAACAGTCGAGTCCCGTCGGATAGCAAACTGAAGTCCCATCTGTTCTTGTTCATTGATGCAATTTGAGTCCAAGTGTTGCTGACTGGGTCGTAGCGCTCACACGAGGAGACACTAACTCCAAAAATATTTCTACCACCAACTCCACCACTAACTCCACCACACACATACATGTAGACGTGGAAGTTAAACACTGTGGCTGAGGGAGCCCTCCGTTTTGTATGCATGGAAGCGACGGCTGTGAAAGACTTTGACGTGGGAGAGTAGCTCTCCACTCTACTCAGAGATACTCCATTCCACCCTCCGATGGCGTAGATCTGTCTCTCAACTGCCACCAACGCCAGATCTTCTCTCTCAGTTGCCATCGAGGCAGTTGAGTGCCAGTTGTTTTGGAGCAACCGCTCACATGATGACAAGTACTTCAAGCTACCTCCGTCTTTGTTTTCTCCACCACAAACATAGATGATTCCACTCAGAACAGTGCTGGCAGGATCGCTTCGACGTTGTTGCATGTCAGGAGCAGTGGAGAGTCGGTTGGTTGAGGGGTCAAAGGTGAGCACACTCTTCAGGTGACAACATCCTCCAATGATGTAGACAGTTCCATTCACGAACTCAGAAGTGTGTCCTCTTCTCCAATCAGGCAGTTGAACGTTGAGCAGAGAGTTTTTGTCTGGATTGTCTGGGTAATACACTTCCATCGATCTCTCTGCTTCATTATAACCGCCACTGATCAGAAAGCCAAAGGGAACAGCTGAAAGAAAGAGAATGGAGGGTTGGTAGAAGACTGACTGTAAATGGAGTTAAACAGTTATTTCTTGGTATTTAGCATTGCACCCATTCCATTGATCAGAGTGCAATTACTGTATCTGAGTAAAAATTCAAAACGCACATTATTACTAAAATTGACTGAATATAATAAAACTATCCATAGAAAGGTCCGAGGGCTGGGGACGGGCAGTTTAGGCTGTTGGCGTGGCACCTTTATTAAATAAACGGCTAAAATTCGTAATTTTAAGCAGTCGAATAGCGTTTAAGAGCTAGAAACAAATAAAAAATGAGAAAAAAGTGGTAGCTAAAAATCATGGACTTGCTTCATTTAGCCGCGAAAACTGGCTCAGAAATCTCTTTAAATGGCCATTGGTAACCTAATTTGGTGTTTCCTCCGCTGACATCGCTGTTTTTAAAAGCTTTCTGTCATTAATATTGTTTTTAGCTCTTAAGCGCTTTAACAGCCTAAATAGTGATTTTTTAGCCTTCTTACTTAATACAACGTGATTATTATTTTAGTACAGGTATAGTTTTAGTATAGCGATGAATATTTGTTTTCCGAAAAAAAAATAACCTCGCCCTGTTTTTTTCTGATTATTTTTAGTTTTTTTCCCAAAATCGCGGAAAAAAACTCAAGCTTAATTGTCACTGCACGAGAAAGTGGGCCATTTTGCGGGCCATGAGGAAGCAAAGAATTGAATGAGATTGTTGAAAATTTACATGTAGATGTACTTTTGATAGAAAAGAACGAATTTGAAGTCCGTTTTGCCCTAGCTCTCTTTCTTCGTCTGATATAGAACCCTGTACCTTTCAGAGTATGACAAAACTCAATGTTGCTAAACTTAAAATTTAGATACTGAAACATATGTAAAAATACACGCTGAATCTCGTGGTGACATCCATTTTTTTGTTTAAAATCGAAAATTCCATTTTTTCGGTCTCTGAAATTTTCAAAGCGAAAAAAACTCAAATTTTTGTCATAGGAAAAGTCGTTTGAATAGCTTAAAAGATGCGCCATTTTGTCCTCTTTAGAATGGTATAAAGATATCTAGGGGTTGGATGGGGTAGACGGGCCACTTTGGCCGTTTGAATGCTCAAAAATCGATAATCTATTTTACTTTTTCTCAAAATAAATGCCTTAGGATTAGTTTGTTCAGGTTATATGCATAACACTAATTGCAGAATGACGTTTTCATGACTCAGATAGTTTAAACAGACCATTTGCTACTGTTTTCACATCTCCACATAGGCGTCTACTTCTGAGGTGCGCCATTTTGAGCATGACTTATGTGTGATACAGTAAGTGCCGACGCTTCTGTCAATTTCATGCAGAACGCAAAAATTCAATGATTATTTTACATTTCTTATATATTTTACTTTGTATTGTTTACTCAGTCGGTTTAATAGACATATTTTGAATTTGAACTTAATTGGATCATTAGTTCAAAATATATGACTGATTGGATAAAGGCGCTTTTTATAAAAATGGTCAAAAATGCCAAATATGTTGTTTTGGTTTTTTGTCTACACCGGTTGTTCAATTTCCACTAAACCAATGTATTTGGTAGAAGACAACGAAATAATCTAATGGTGACATCCACAGATTGCTCAAACCGGCTATTCCTGAGAAATAAATGGGCAAGTTTTAGATTGTCGATTAGGTTCTAACTGCAATTTACCAAACCATAGGTGATCTATTCAGTTTTACGGGCAACATTAGCAATATGCGTTCCTGAATTTCTAAAAACACAACTAACTGGCACTAAGATTGCATCTCAAAAATTGGCGGAGGCTGGCTTTTCTGGTGTGGGCAAGCCCTCATATTTCTTGTTTTCCCAATTTCTTCTGAAAATGGCCCGGTGTTTTTCTAATGTGTGGTTTATTCTGCACGGTTGGTATGTTCAACATTTTGATCCTATCAGGCTGTTGTTTTAGTGATGCGGCTCTTTGAATGCATATGCATTTCATTTGCTTGTAGAAAATGACAAAAATGAAAACATTGTAGGGCTTCTACAACAACACTGTGTACATTGTAGAAACAAGTCAAGTAGACCATGTGCGGAAAATACACCAGAATTTTAAAAATAATTGCAAATAATTGACCCGAAAATTGTTTCCATGAATATTTGTAGGGGCTGCATCTTGATGAACGCAAGCCCTTGAAAGCCCACCTCAAGTTACCGATATGTTCCTGAAAATACTGTAATGGTGTGCGGAAAATAGAATAGGGAGTAGGGACAACCTCAGGCCTATGATGTCATGAAATGCCATTTTTGACTGTGTTGCGTTGCTAACTGAAAATTATACTTTTCAGGCTTTGATCAAGAGCAGTTTCAGTGAAGATTTGAATGCCAATTGACCTCTGAAATGTACTGTAAGTGTCATTAACTAAAGTTTTCTGACCAGGTATACCAACTATGGTTTGGAGAAATTGCAGTCCAAACCTGCATAAATCTTGCACACCATTACAATGTTTCCCAGAACATATCCAAAGTTTCATGGAAACAGTTTTTGGGCCAATTATTTGCAATTATTTTTAAAATTCTGGTGTATTTTCCGCACATGGTCTACTTGACTTGTTTCTACAATGTACACAGTGTTGTTGTAGAAGCCCTACAATGTTTTCATTTTTGTCATTTTCTACAAGCAAATGAAATGCATATGCATTCAAAGAGCCGCATCACTAAAACAACAGCCTGATAGGATCAAAATGTTGAACATACCAACCCTGCAGAATAAACCACACATTAGAAAAACACCGGGCCATTTTCAGAAGAAATTGGGAAAACAAGAAATATGAGGGCTTGCCCACACCAGAAAAGCCAGCCTCCGCCAATTTTTGAGATGCAATCTTAGTGCCAGTTAGTTGTGTTTTTAGAAATTCAGGAACGCATATTGCTAATGTTGCCCGCAAAACTGAATAGATCACCTATGGTTTGGTAAATTGCAGTTAGAACCTATCGACAATCTAAAACTTGCCCATTTATTTCTCAAGAATAGCCGGTTTGAGCAATCTGTGGATGTCACCATTAGATTATTTCGTTGTCTTCTACCAAATACATTGGTTTAGTGGAAATTGAACAACCGGTGTAGACAAAAAACCAAAACTGCATATTTGGCATTTTTGACCATTTTTATAAAAAGCGCCTTTATCCAATCAGTCATATATTTTGAACTAATGATCCGATTAAGTTCAAATTCAAAATATGTCTATTAAACCAACTGAGTAAACAATACAAAGTAAAATATATAAGAAATGTAAAATAATCATTGAATTTTTGCGTTCTGCATGAAATTGACAGAAGCGTCGGCACTTACTGTATCACACATAAGTCATGCTCAAAATGGCGCACCTCAGAAGTAGACGCCTATATGGAGATGTGAAAACAGTAGCAAATGGTCTGTTTAAACTATCTGAGTCATGAAAACGTCATTCTGCAATTAGTGTTATGCATATAACCTGAACAAACTAATCCTAAGGCATTTATTTTGAGAAAAAGTAAAATAGATTATCGATTTTTGAGCATTCAAACGGCCAAAGTGGCCCGTCTACCCCATCCAACCCCTAGATATCTTTATACCATTCTAAAGAGGACAAAATGGCGCATCTTTTAAGCCATTCAAACGACTTTTCCTACGACAAAAATTTGAGTTTTTTTCGCTTTGAAAATTTCAGAGACCGAAAAAATGGAATTTTCGATTTTAAACAAAAAAATGGATGTCACCACGAGATTCAGCGTGTATTTTTACATATGTTTCAGTATCTAAATTTTAAGTTTAGCAACATTGAGTTTTGTCATACTCTTGAAGGTACTGGGTTTTATATCAGACGAAGAAAGAGAGCTAGGGCAAAACGGACTTCAAATTCGTTCTTTTCTATTAAAACTACATCTACATGTAAATTTTCAACAATCTCATTCAATTCTTTGCTTCCTCATGGCCCGCAAAATGGCCATTTTGGCCCGCTTTCTCGTGCAGTGACAATTAAGTTCTGGGTATGCTAGCCTGGTTTTACGATTCTAACGCTTTCATGCGCCTTCCTGAGTCTTTTCAGACCAGCAGACATACACGTCTTACATATATATAAAAAATCACGAAACAGGCATGAAACAGTGCCTGACAGCCACATCAGTAAATGCTATATGCAATTTTTCTTACTGCAGTTCGCATTTTTGTTTTATCATGCCAAATTTGGTCTTTTCTGTTGTTTTTCTAACAGTTTTGAGTCAGTATGGACTGTTATACATCGCAACAGTCCATTTTTAACGAAAAAATGACATAAATTAGCTACTTTTAGCTCGAGTTTTTTCCGCGATTTATGTTTTTTCCGATCCTTAGGAATGAACCGGTTTTCTTCTGAAAAAAAAAACAACGAAGAAAACGCACCTCATATCCCAGATACAGGGTATCACAAAAATGGCACCCTCTATTTTAGGGCCTGTGAAAATGACGTCATCGATTTTTGGCCATTTTTCGACCCAGTAGTGTATCTAAGGTGTAATGCAGGTGGGTGCACTCTTTTTTTTGGTGGAGATAGAAGGAAAAATCTGTCGGAAATAAGAGAAACGAATAAATTCAGTACTGAGAAGGTGTCAATATTATATGTACAGTATAGATAAAAAAATGTCCCATCGCTGTTTCGCCTTCACTCAAACGTTTCGTTCTCAGTCACTTCTTTACCGATTTAGCTCAAATTTTCAGCAAAAATTAACAAAATGGTTGGCTAAATATTCTGAAAGTTTGGTACGAAAATTCCAATGGAACAATTTTTTCTAAACGGAAAAGTGAAAATAATAGTGGTCTATGTAAATTCAAATTTCCCGCGTAATTACGGCGCTATCGCTTAGATAGGTGCAGGAATGATCGGGTGGACATTTGGTCATAACATATTCAGACTACAGCCCTCTGGCTTAAGGGGCACTAAAGTTGGGGAACTTTAAAATTCACGGAAACTCGATTTTTACTTCAAAAGACCAAAAGACCTGAACACAAGCAGAGTGTTGTTTCTGTCCCGATTGACTCCTCTAGCAGGACTCTTAACTGTACGTAGGACAGTACTGTAGGAAATAACGGCGAATTTTTTTTTGATTTTCCACCTTACCAGTGGCGTATCCAGAGGGGTGTACCCACCCTACACCCCCTTTGCGGTGGAGGAAGGAAGAGAAAGTCTGTCAAAAATAACCGAAACTAATGAATTTTGTACCAAAACTGTCTATTTTGTGCTCAATGCCTTTGAAATCCGTTTTTGAAGGCTAAATTTTTAGAATTGTCTCAGAAGCTGAACCAGACGACTTGTAAACTACTAAAACTCGTAATTTCTGTTAATTTTAAGCCTGGAAAATCCAAATTTGGTATGATGAAACAAAAAGGCAAACTGCTCTAAGAAAATTGTGGATCAAACGTAGCTGGGTGAATCAGGAACCGATCCCAAACAGAAATTAATGTGTTTAATGATCATAATTAATTATAAATTAACAAATTCTGTCGGTAAATATCGATTATCGATTATTTTTAGCAAAATTTCAAAAAATGGTCCAAAATGGTCATGTCATATATCATTTGAAAGCCCTTCGCCTGGCGAGTCAAATGATCACTGCATCAGAATAGACACGCTCCAACGGGGCCTGTATTCCAATTATAAATGTAACCCTAGAGACGCATCAGTATAAGCTATGATAAATGTTGTAATTTTTTCACACACTTGAATAATTTCTTCCTTTATTGTACAAAGGCCTGCTCATTTTACTGATTGCTAAGCTAACAACAAATCTTTCAGCCGTCAGAAACTTCAGACATCTTGCTCAATTTTTCTAGGATGCAATCTTTGGGCAAATTTTGGCAAGTTTTCATTATTTTACAGCCTTTCCCGAGTCTATTTGACGCAAATTAGTGTCTTTTAGCCATTTTGAGTCCATAATTTCGATTGTGATACAAATATAATTTTTCCCGGATTTTCGGTCAGTTCCCCAGGTGAGACCGGACCCTAGCCCCATTCTCCATGAATCACTTGGTGGCTAGGCTATGTAGTAGTGATGTAAAATTATGGAATTTGAATTTCAATTCAATTACAATTAAATTATGGGCTCAGTTTTTAATTGCAATCAAATTAAATTAAAATAATTGAAATAGTTTTCCATTATTTTCAATTACAATTATATTTTCAATTAAATTATGGAAACTCGGAAAACTTCAATTATGCAATTTTTTCAATTATTTTCTCAGTTTTTTAAAAGTTGTTCTATTTTTGCTGTTAAAAGACAGACTTCAGCAAATGTCAGGATGACCCAGGACTTCAGCAAATGTCCATGTAAAATCTTAGAGAGACACGGTCAGCCTGCTGCCCAACCAGGCGAGAAAATTGGAAAAAGTTACCTTTTAAAAACGCATAAAATGGCATTCTGGGGGGAAATTTACAGTTAGTTCATTATTATATATAAGTACATAATCTAAAGGTTTTCAGCACTTTTGAGCAACATCACCTTCGCCAAAAAGGGGGTGTAAACCCATCATACATCCAAAAATCACAGTTTTGACTTTTAAGAACTACAAAATAAAAAGCAGAGCATAAAATATTACAAAACAAAGTGAGGTCAGTTCAGTATAAAGAGGTCACAAACAGTAAATAGGATTTTGTTTGAAGTCATTAGCTCCTTTAATACTTACCCATTTCCTTACATTCACCACTGGAAATAATTGAAAATATAATTGAAATTCCAGGCGAATTTCAATTAAATTACAATTAAATTATGGCCCAACTTTTGAATTTCAATTAAATTAAATTAATTGAATTGAAATTAAAAACGGCCAATTATGCGAATTTCAATTACAATTAAATTAATTTTTTACATCACTACTATGTAGATGTAGG